>CASHTH010004100.1:0-26790 GCA_030341885.1 Geodia barretti | reverse complement strand
GGTGACATTCCTCCCTCCATGCCATTTTGAGTGGTCCGAAACACCCCCTATCCAGAGGCTGCAACATGTGGGTGGTATTCGGAGGCAATGTGAAAAGGATAACCCTTTCACGTGCTGCAAGACGAATGGTGTCAGGGCAGTAGTGTGAGGAGTGCCCGTCCATCAGTAAGAGAAGGGGTCGAACTGAAGGAGCGTACTTCAAAAAATGGTTACAGAATCACATGTGGAAAAGCTCCATGTCCATCCACCCATTGCCCGAAAGTCCATATATTGTGCCTGGGACCTCACCAATGGTTAGTTCTGGTGCAAGTGTCTTACCGTCCCAGATGACCATTGGAGGCATGCATAGGCCGGTAGCACTACAGCACCCTACTATTGTTACTTGGGACTTGTTCCCTGACCCAACCGTAGTAACTGAACTACCTCGTTCTGCCACAAACTTTGGCGCCTTCGGGTCAAGTGGCATGCCACTCTCGTCCATGTTAAAAATCTGCCCAGGATGGTCTGTCAACTCATTTTCCTCTAGCGTACGCTCTAGCAGATCGAAGTATCGATTAACCATTTCTGGGTCTGAAGCCTGGGCTCTTACCAGAGACAATGGAGCAGCACTCCTGAGGGACAGATTGGGGTGACGTCAACAAAAACCCTCCCACCAATCATTAGTCACAGTCTTCTTACTGTCCATAACGCTCTGCACCAACGACAACACTTCTTTACGTGACTTTCCGTACCCTATGGATGCACACCTTGAGAGGAATTGAACTAGTTCACCCTCTTCCATTGCATTCAGGTATGGTGGTGGGCCACTCTTAGTTCCTGGCACCGTTTGGCCGCTAACGCGGTCACCAAGAGACGACTTGGGCACATGATAATCTAACGCCGCCCTCCGTATAGATGCGCCGCTAGCAACCACTGCCTGGAGGGCCTGCTCCATTTGTGAATCAGTCCAGCCCTTGTATGTCCCACGCTGCACTTGCGTCGGTGCTAGTAGGTGGATACTTTTGTGGCTTCTAAAGACCCTATCTTTTAATGTTGGGTACTGCAGCATCTTTGATTAGATGTGCAACTGCAGATACATCTACATAAGAACGAAGCTTATCACACACAACCCAGAGGTATGCCCCTATATACACACCAATTCCCCCTAACTCCACACACATTGTCCTGCAAGTGAATTTTTCAGGATTCAGCAAGTGGATTTTCCAGCCTTGTAGCCTTTAGTTGCACAAAGAACCATAAACTATGACAGTGGTTTTATGCATGTATAGTCCTACAACTGCAATCCACAACAAATAAGTTTACTTGTGCTATCCACCTACTATTTACAAAGCTTTGCATGGGTAAACTGGAGACGCAAGTATGTATCCACTCCACATGCACATACCACATCTATGTCGCTGATAATGATGCTGCACATCTTGCCTCCCTTTAGTGCATAGATGCACCCCAGATTTAGTATTTCACAAAGTTTACTCGCATGCTTTACAGTAAAATAACTCACAGAACAAAAACAACGGAAAACCACTCTACTGTTTGGCCAGAAGGCCTGCGCAGAGTCACCTGAATGAGAAAATAATAAAGAAACAAAACATAAACACAGCAAATTTCAGTCCGAACCGGAGTCTGCGTGCAGGAAAACAAGGATTACTTACCTGCTGTTGTTCTCCGATCGGCTGTACAAAGACATGTGACTACTAGAGACAGGGAGCGTGCGCAGTCGCGAGTCCAAAAATAGAGGGCGTGACCCCCGCACTTGGCTCGACCGCGAGCTGCTTCTGCGGAATTTGAGGAAACAGATATGTAGTGTCTATAGAGGAAGGGTAGCTTTACATGTGCACTAGCTTTGGAATCCCCTCCGTCCTCTCTCAAAGTGTTGGTGGCGAGCGTCCGGAAATTGGTAACTTTTCCCGATCTCTGGGGTTATCGGACGTTCACTTCGATCGTTCATAAAATCGTTTGTGTGTAAGGCAGGACCGAGATTTCTCGGATACCTAGCCCACGTGTACCTGTCTATATATTGGTATTATCAGTTTATGTCTAGCCTATTACATAGTCTTACAAACGCGTCCGAAAATTGATGGTGGTCGATAATTGATTGCTGACTCTACATCCAGCACGGTGGAAAACAATCTTGAGTCTACAGAGCCCTGCTGCTCCCGTAATCATGCACAGACACATTATTATACCCACCAATGGTGAGTGTTGTCCAGTAGTCTCTGTCGGTGCTCGTGGACCTCCACGAGGCTGAGGCACATGTTCTCTTGAGTCTGCAGAGGCCAGCAGCTCCTGTAGTCATGCAGAGACATGGCATACGTATGACTGTAGTTTGATGCTTGTAACGCAGGTACCAAGTCAACAGCAATGCCACGACTCAGGCACATAGACACACTATGATTCAACCAGTACTGCTGCACATGTACGCTTCAGAAACGCACCAGTGGTGAGTGTTGTCCAGTAGTCTCTGTCGGTGCTCGTGGACCTCCAAGAGGCTGAGGCACATGTTGTCTTGAGTCTGCAGAGGCCAGCTGCTCCTGTAGTCATGCAGAGACATAGCATACGTATGACTGTAGTCCGATGCTTGTAACGCAAGTACCAAGTCGACAACAATGCCACGACCAAGGCACATAGACACACTATGATTTTCCCTCGGCGCGCATGTGCAGCGAGGGTACGGTAGTTGGGTCTGTCTGTCTGTGTGCGTGTCTGTCTGTTACTCTACATTTCGCTTCACGGGTGTTGGTTTGTCTCACAAAGGATACGACCTACTTAACAGGCGACGAAGGTCAAGATCAAGACCCTGTCGGTTGCCTTTTCCCTTGAGGGTAAACACTTGAAGAACATCGTCGCCAAAGTAAGAGCATGCAAGTAGCACACCTAGTCGACCCATATTAGTCACGTCAATGTCCTTTCCCTTCAACTTTGACCGAAATGTAGCCACCACCGTTGCTGATTGAGTACGTTGTGTTGACAAGAAACATTGCGTAAACAAATCTTCAGGAGCTGGATTTCCCGCAAGGAAATTGGAGGGTTTGGTGGCTAAAGGCACTTATGAGGCACTAGTCAAAACTGGTGGATCGCCACCAGCTACTGATTGACTCCCGGGAGGAGTTGATGTTGTTCCCTGTACGATGCAGTGTGTTTCTGTCAATTATTGAATAGGTTTGGGGGACTTGAACTGGTCAGTGGATTATCCACTGGTGACTCATCTGCTGCTGCAGAATGTGTGGCTGGCTCCAGAGATGCTCTGTCCAAACATGAACTAGGACTCAAACGAAGTGGAGTTAATTGATGCTGGACATCCCTGTTAGCAGCAGCAGGTTGGAGTCCACCTGAGACAATTGGCACAACCATGTTGAGACAATTGGCACAACCATGTTGTGACTAAGCCCATCCCAATTCTCGCTCAGAAAGCTCTGTACATCATCTAACGACAACGTTTCAGCAGGATTACAGGAATCTGCATATGATGGACACCCCCCAGAAGGCTCCACGGGTGGATTGGCCACTGGAGGAGCTGGGCAAGCGATTTGTCTTAGTTGTAGAAACGGTGGGAGTTTGGCACTGGAGACCATGCCATAATCGACGGTGTACTCATTGAAGTTGGGGTGTCACGATATGGCCATTTCACTTCACCAGACAGTGTTGACTGCAGCTGATCCTGCTTTCTGAAAATCATGTTCTGGCGCTCTCTAAGCGATGAAATATCCCATGATAGAGACTCCATGAGGCCTATGATCTTGCCCGACTTCAGGTCAGTTGACTCAGAGCGAAGCGTCTAACCTCACATGCCTCGACTTTGTTACACAAGCGACCTATTGAGTAAAAAGGCACCCCCCTCTTAGCTTGGTTGAACATCAAGGGAGGCAACACAAAGCATACAGAGGTTAGCATTGTTCCCAGTCCAAGGGAGGATAAACAGCCTGGTACAATCTCTAAGTGCTAATCCCCAGAACTGTGGGGATACGAATATTTTCCGTTTATTGCTGTATTCTCTCAACGGCTTTAGCTACCTGTTATGATGCGAAATATCTGGGCACTGTACAATGGCCGTTGTGTACCCGCAGCGATCTAGAGTGTGTCGCATGGGAGAGACCCATCACAACAACGATTAGAACGACTCAGCTACAGGCTTTAGTGGTTGACTACATCCGAGGTGGGACAGCAAGCATGATATCAAGGGAGGCACACCCTACACTGTACGTTTGCTATGCTCTCAGCTAAAACTGGACCCTTGGTGATCTTACTCTGGGCACTGTGGGCCTACCTATTAACATATTGCACCAGGCCATTTTTTATCCCCCACAAAAACAGACTGCGAACAGGGCTAACAGAGGTGCTGACACTTAACTTTCACCCATAACCATGTGCCACACCATCTGATATTTTGCATTTCATATGAGAGTGAAGCCATTTTCCCACATGGATGTAAATTCAGCATGATCCACCCTTCGTATATGCGGATGCACTATAAGGCTCACTTCCCCACCAATGGGACCATCCTTATGCCTATGTTTACTGTAAACAACAACAACAAATAGCCCCAGGCAATACATTATAATGGATTCCCATGCATCAGTATAACTCACAATTTGTAAGAGCTATGTGAACGAAAGTTTGTGTACATAATGTATTGAATAGCCAACATCAAAATCACTACAATACATGTTTGTAAATAACAACAAATAGCCTCAGGCACTTTTCTTCAATTTACTTCTTCACTTCTCAAACTTTCCAATAGTAGCACGCATAGAGATTAAACTTGGTATGTATGCCTATTATATTATTTCCATGACGATTACATGTTTCCATGACGACCGCATATTGTTTGAATTACCCTCGGGCAATTTTCTTTAAAACTACTCCTCTCCTCAAACTTGCTAACTGTAGCACCCATGGAGGTGAGTGCCCATGTATATTACATCGTTTCCATGACAACCACGACAACAAATATCCTCAGGCACTTTTAACCCTCGGCGCGCATGCGCAGCGAGGGTTACGGTAGTTGGGTTTGTGTGTCTGTCTGTTACTCGTCATCTCACTTCTCGAGTGTTCGTTCGTCTCACAAAGGATACCACCTACTGAACGGACAATGAAGGTTAGAAAGTATGTGCGGTTTTCTCTGAAAACGCTCTGTTGCTAAGCTAGAGCGGGAAAAAGGCAATATGCAAATACACAACGGCTTACTATGGCATGATCGATCCGCGTGCTCTGCGTACCTGGGAGGCACCGCCTTTCGCATGCTATCTAGTAGTGTAGTTAGCCTGCGGCAGACTCTGCGCGAGCTGGCAAGAGACCACGAGTAACAGCTATAACTACAAACCCAGCCCATCAATTAGTGGTACGGCGCATGCGTTTACTTACGCGCGCGTCACTGTGCGCCGAGGGTTTGCACTTCAGTGCTTTTCATCTTTATAATTACTTCTTCACTCATCAAATTTGCTAACTGTAGCACGCATGGACTTGAAACTTGGTACGTATGCGCGTAACATGAGAACTATATGTTTCTATGACTACATATTGTTCAAATAGCTTCAGCGACTTCTCCTCAAGCTTGCTAACGGTAGCACTCATGGAGATGAAACTTGGTCAGAATGCGTATGATATGAGTATGATATCGTTTCCATGACAACCACATATTATTTGGACAACAACAAATAGCCTCAGGCATTTACTTCTTCACTCCTCAAACTTGGGAATGAAACTTGGTACGCATGCGCATTACATCATTTCCATGAGGACAACAGCTAAGTCTATTATTAATTTTTATAGGGGGCTTGCCCCCTTTTGCAGAGATATACATAGTAGTATATAAAAATGAATGGAGACAAGTAAATTATAAATCCTTTTACTTGTATCATTTTCACTCACCAACCATGGTGCTTATGTCAGCATGAGCTGGAGGAGTAGCTGAGGTAGAAGCCATGGGAACTGCAAGGAGAAAATTACGACAGGAGGCTCAATCTCAGCAAAAAAATGATCATTGTGGCACCACAGCATAGCACTAGACAAACACCAAGCATTCTTATCGAGCAGGGAGCAACCCAACTCAAACTACAACAAAATATTACACACTGGCTAGTAGCTAACTGCACCTTGTAAGCATAGCCTGAGAAACTTACACCAACGATCTTTCCAGTGAACAGTAAAGCTAGTGTCGTGTTTTGCCGTGTGCATACCTTCATGTGTAGAAGCTAGTTGGGCTAAGGACCGCCACACATGTACACACACACACACAAGGATGTTGTCACATTGGTCACAGTAGTACAAATGTCTGTGTCCCTGTCATGAGTCACGCGGAACATTTTGGTATGTGAAATATAGTTGGGAGGTTGGCAAAAAAGCTTGCGGGCATGTAAAATTCTCTTTCTACTTAAGCAGTACGAATATGCACAGCAGTACCAATATGCACACTGCAACCAATCTTATAGCCACACCTGCACATACCTATATATGGTAACGTGTTTTTTGGAATTGGCTTCGCAGTTCCCACCACAGAGATATGTTTAGAACCAGCAAGCAGTGTTCCTGCATACAACTCTCACCCACAAACTTGTACACAAGTCAAGCAGCTCTCAATTCTCACACTACTACCCCAACGAGGGATCACTGCTGCACCCTTACCTTACGCGCGTCGTGTCCTGGGCAAACGGGCAACGGCGTTCTCCGCTTCTTGGATACAACAGACAGAGGGCACAAGACTGCCTATTACACTGAAGAAGCTGCGGGACATATGGCTAGCTCCACCAGTACAGCCTGACACCACGCGTAGCCTCTTCCACATTTCCATTCTTCTTGTCTCGGCCATGGTAGTAGTGGTACCAACGTTCGTGTTTGTACACCCGACAGCTCTGTCGAGGGGTGTTTCCTCCTGGAGGGACACAGGTGGCAGTGGTTCGGCTTCCTCAGCATTGGACGAAGGAGGGGACTTTCGGTTGTACTTCGGGGCATCTTCTTGAGTATAAATGACGGGTATGTAGAGTGTGAGAGGTCCCACGGGTGGCGGCATGACAGGCCAACCCTACGCAAGTCCGTGGAGCTACGTATAAAGTATGTACGTACGTAGTTTGGAGTTCCACGTGAGTGAGGTGGAATTCCAGAATTCCTCATCTGCCATTCCGCCAGTGGAATTCCGTTTATCCACTCTTGGAATTTTTATTTGTGGCAAAACACTATTCTATTTCCAACTCCAAGAACATTGGCAGTGGAAAGTGGAGTACAGATTCCATGGATGTGGTTGCTTTCTATACCGTACTAATTACCCTGAATATCAAGGAACCCCCAGCAGGTACACACCAGCTGCTCGGCTGTACGTACGTACATCCTGACTTCATTAACCCTTGGCACACATGCGCAGCGACAGTTAAAGTACTTTGTGTGTCCATCCGTCTGTATTTCTGTTACCGTGTTTTCTGCTACTACACGCAACAAGGCGGCCAAGAAACAACAAGCTTGATTTTCATAAATTACTGCGTTTGGAACTCATGGCATAAAGTGCAAACCCTCGGCGAACTGCACGGTACATAGGCTGGGCTATTAGTATGCGTTTACTCGTGGTCTCCCGCTAAGTAGCTCACAGAGAGTCTGACACAGGGTTAGCTACAGTAGTAGATAGCATACAGGAGTCGATACAGACAGACACACTTACAAAACCAAGTACTGTAACCCTCGCTGTGCATGCTGGCCGAGGGTTAATAATCATTATTGTGTCATCTCCACAAAGGCTCTTGTTGTATTCAGGTGTATGGTAGCTATCTACATTTGCAAGGTCACTCAGCTTCAGTGATGCAGATGAAACTATGCTGCTCCAAAAATTTCTACCAAAACAGTTACGTAGTGATACACTATCCTTTACAGCTCATGTGAGTATTTTCTATCATCGACCAAAGAACCTACTACTGAACATTACCAACCCTATGTTAGCACTTAAAATAAAAATACCTAAGGATTGCCAAATGACCCTTTTACTACGATGCTCTCCCCTGGAGTCACTTCCCTTCCATTTGGCAACTTGACTTCATTGGTGTTTGCCCACAGAGCTCGCTGCTTCACTTTGCTTGTTCGTGACTGTACGTTTTAGCTACCCCCTGCTCTCGTCATGTAGAGTACAGTATAACTCGAAATCCATGTGTTCAATGAGTGCATGAAATGTGCCATAAATGTACAATACCATTTAATTATCTCCCAATTAAAACGGTTGGGGAGCACTTGCACAGTCTGTTCATCATTCTGTATTGTGTGCCACAGAATTATGTGGTGCAACTTTATTTTTAAGAAAGTTCCAGTGTCAGTACTGGATTCAATGGCTTATGTGTTGGTTATGACTATACCCTCTCCTGGAGTAACTTGCTCCATGAGCTTGTTACGAATAGCACAAAGAAAATAACCACCACTGGAAAACTTACAAAAGCAACAACAATAATACAAGTGGAAAAACCTTTTTTTCCAAAATGAAGGGGGATAGCTATAGGGATGGCTCGAAGTACCAAAAAGGAAGAGACAAGGACAAAGAAACATGAAACAATCCCTATATCTTTGCTCTATTGGCAAAACAAAGATATAGGGATGGTGTCATGTATCTTTGTGTATCTTTGCTGGGTAGTGAGTGACCCCTTGTTTCTTCCTTTTTGGTGCTTGGAGCCATCCCTATATCCCCCTTCGTTTGAAATGATTTCCACTTATAATGAAAAGCATTAAAGTACAAACCCGAGATGCGCACACTCGTAAGCAAAGTTGAAGAAGACCGACCTACACAGGCTTCTGTGAAAGGCTGTAGAGAAGGTAAGCATGCTGCCAAGTGAGGCACATCTTCCCCTGTGCATTTGCCATGTTTTTAGCTCAACAATAGGCTTGATAAACGATCTATGCAGAATTTCCTATGTGAAACTGTTTACGGAATATCTCGCGCATGCGTGAACAGATTTCCAAACATTGAGGCTATAGAAACGCGCACGCGGTAAGTACACTGATGCGGTTACTGCTAATTGATGGGCTGGGCCATTTTACCGTTGTACTGACTCGTGGTCTGTTACCAAGTTGCTGAGAGTTAGTAACGGGCTTGCTACACTACTAAATACGCCCTTCATTGTGACTTCTTTTGCCTTCAAGATTCACAGAGCAAGCGGACGCGCTCGAGGTAAGCCTGTTCTAATTATTGGCTTTTTCGCTCGTGTTACACACCATAACTCCCGAACGCAGCAGTTTCAGAGAAAATCCAACATACGTTTCGACCTATACCCGAGGCTGAATACGTGGTGTTGTTTGTGGAGCGATTCATGGCTCATGAAGTGAGATGTTAGGTAACAGACAGACAGACACACACAACTACCCTCGCTGCGCATGCGCGCCGAGGGGTAATTAGCACTGGCTACCCTTGGAGACATCAGAAGTTGCAACGCAAAGCGAGTATCGATGTGTACCTAGCCCCGTGACAGACTCGGCAAGCTGGCAAGAGATCACAAGTATGTAGTAAACACAGCACAGCCCATCAATGAGCTCTTCTGCAAACTGCGAATTTAAAAAAGAGGCATATAGGGATGGTAAAAAAGAAAGGGAGACAAGATAGGGATGGGATACATGAAGCAATCTTGTCTCCCTTTCTTTCCTATATGCCTCTATTTTGAATTCGCAGGGTTTTTTATTTACTTGTCTCCGCTCATTTTATATACTACTACGTATATGTCTGTCAAAGGGGGCAATAATAGAGAAAAATGCCTGTTGTCGCCATGGGGAAAATCTAATACGCATGTAACAATAGACCATGTGATGCCAAGAGAAAAAAGATGCATAGCTCTGGACAGCTGTTTCGGGCTTGTTGGCCCTCATCAGCAAAGCATACCGCAACTTCTCTCTCTGGCATCACGAGTTTATAAAGGCAAGGTTGAGCGCAGCACTTGTGGTTTTGAACTAATGAGATTCATCCCCACAAAGCTTTGCTCAGGCGCAGCGCTTGTGGTTCTGAACTAATGAGATTCATCCCCACAAGGCATGCCAGTACCGAGCCAAAACCCGAATTCAGAATGCTGACATAGTGGATTGTCTGTGGATTGGGCCGCGGCAATGAAGCCAGCAAGCACCCATATCCTGCCAGCGCATACACATATAACAATAGACCATGTGATGCCAAGGTTTCATCTCCATGTGTGCTGCCGTTAGCAAGTTTGAGGAGTGAAGAAGTAAATGCCTGAGGCTATTTGTTGCTGTTCAGATAATACTAGGTTGTCATGGAAACGATGTCATGCGCATTCTGAGTGCTACCTACCATTAGCAAGTTTGAGGAGAGGTGCCTGAAGCTATTGTAACAATATGTAGTTATAGAAACATGTAGTTGTCATGGAAATGATGTAATACACATGTGTACCGAGTTTCATCTCCATGCGTGCTACCTTTAGCGAGTTTGAGAAGTGAAGAAGTAATTTTTTTATAAAATTGCCTGAGGCTATTGTTGTTGTTGAAACAAAGTGGTTGTCATGGAAATAATGTTACACGCATGCATACCAATTTTCATCTCCATGCGTGCTACATTTAGCAAGTTTGAGGAGTGAAGAAGTAATTTTGAAAAGTGCCTGAGGCTATTTGTTGTTGTGGTCATCATGGAAATGATGTAAAACAGATGAGCACCAAGTTTCACCTTCATGCGTCCTACAGTTAGCAAGTTTGAGGAGTGAAGAAGTAATTTTAAAGAAAGGCTTTTCAAACAATATGCGGTCGTCATGGAAATGATATAATAGGCATACATACCAAGTTTCCTCTCTATGCGTGCTACCATTGGAAAGTTTGAGGAGTGAAGAAGTAAATTTAACGATAAGTGCCTGGGGCTATTTGTTGTTGCTTACAAACATGTATTGTTGTGATTTTAATGTTGGTTATTGAATACGTTATGTCTACAAAGTTTCGTTCACATAGCTCTTACCAATTGTGAGTTACACTGACACATGTGATCCCATTGTAATGTATTGCCTGGGGCTAATTGTTGTTGTTTACAGTAAACAATGCTGTTTACAAACAAATAAGTATGACCAGTCTCTTCGGGTGACGGATGTCTGCATTCTTACAATAAACGTAATTTCGTTTTTGAGTTACGCGAGTTCAATCTGAAGAAAAAGAAGATGAACAAAACTCCCTATCATAGCCCCATACATCTACGATGCTAGGTACCGTGCCCATCCCTATATACTAAGTACTACCGTACTTAGTAATAAAGTAGCACGTGTTTATTGCCTCAGACTGTTTGTCGCCATTCACATGTTTCTTTCACCACCAAAGTACATAAGTGTATCAAGTTTCATTGTTCGAGGACCCATGCTTGTTTATGAGGGTAAGAGTCCCAATTCCTACTATATAAACCAAGTATACAGGTATAATGCCATCCCTTAGACCTGTAGATGGTACCATAATAGGCCAGTTGCACGAACGGTACAAGGAATTTATTAGTGACGTCACATCCGGAGTCTCGTTCGGGCTCCAGCAATGTATTGCGTTCTACGGAGAAAATGGAACCGTCCGTACTTAGAGCGGCGCAGCGCATAGCTTATACGGTATTTATAAGTTACTTACAGTAACCGTAGTATGTGTGAGAAAAAGAACGGACGCTCTAGCCGGTTCCTGCGCGGAGAAACTGGAAAGAATGGCGGGCAGTAATGGAACTAGTTCCTTGTTTACATCTGGCAGGCGCGAGGCAAATATGCGCAAGGTGTGTCACTCCGTGTGCCCTCCGGAAAGAATGGCTGGTTAGTTGGTGACCTTTCACGACGCACAGGGACACCGTCACGGAAGAGCGAACGCCGGACAAGGAAAACGAACAACGAAAGACCCACTTGTCCGACTGAGTATCTGAAATATATCTACGAATTTTAGCTACAGAACAACAAAAGACGGATTGATCGAAGACTGGACGAGTGTAGTTTCTTGTGTGGTTAGCTAGGGAGTATCGGCGTGCGCATTCCTAGTATAGAATTATTTTTGGGCTGCTTTTTCTGTCCTGGTTGGGAGTCGTTTTTGCTTGGCTGTTTGTGTTTGATAAAAGTCTTACTCGTTTCTTGTGTTTGTTGTACAGGGTTTCACATGCTGCCACTTATCCTGCGACCACGAAAGAAGGAGTGCAGCATACTTTTGGGGTGTCCTAGAGCGATCTTTTCCACTGCACATCAAGGCTGAAGTGAAGGGACTCAGATTATGCAAGGATATGAAGGTCTGTTGTTTTTTGTAGTACATACTGGGAGTACGTAGCTACGTTACTCTATTCAGTACCAGGAGAGAGTATCAAGTGGTTTCTTCAGCGCATATGCACAGCTAGGGTTAATGTTCTTGGCGTGTGCGTGTATTGTGTGTGGTACTGGCTTCAGGTTTTGCCCGCACACTGCGGTGGAATGAACTTTACTTGTATGATGTGTGTTCCTGTGCACGCGTTTACAGTTGGTCACCGGACATTTTCCGATGGATACCACTATGCAGGGTAGTTGCGCGGTCAATTTGTCCGGGCATGCCCACGCCCACTGTGCGTTGCGTAATAGTAAACACACACACTATGTGTTGCATATAGTAAGCATGTGTACTATGGATTGCATTGCGTTAGTAAGCACTTGCAATATAGCACAGGAGGTTTACACAGTCACTTAGCAGTCACTTAGAGCAGTTTTTAGAAGAGAGGAGGGACTGTAATAGCATCTGTGTGTGGCTGCAAAACCTTCTACGTGACTGTTGCTTAGTCTCTGTCTGCCTGGACAACTTGTTAGGATGTCCGGCCAAATTTACCAATGGTCTGACACTTTGCCAGAACAAATCCAAATCTTATCACATGCACTGGTTAGGATTACATGCTATTATGTTAATGGAAGGAAAGGACAGGATAAGTGAGGTTAGACGCAGAGTCGAGGGAACTACTTGTTGCAGAGTGCCAAGGGGTCCTAAGCTGTCAGCGTCCTGAGCACAGCGACAGCGTTACTAGGGAGCCTGAGGGACTCTACAACATGTAACCGGTCTATAGATATATTCCAGAAAGACAGCGAAACCCAGCAACTTTTGCGTCAGTTTACTAGGCGGTGAACAACTAGCGCTCCACTACTTGTACATCGTGCTGCCCCGCCTCCTGCCAACTGCGACAAGCACAACTGACACCTGCTCGCACGGTTGCAGAGAGAAGTCACGCATTCTCGTCGAGAAGCAGGGGTACGACATTGTCAGGACATCATGCATAAAGAAGATCCCGTGGGGAGATGAGCCTCATGCGGCAAGCCTGCGGTCTGTGACGCGACCTACATACTAACTACTGCTGAGTTTCCGCCAGGGGACCACGAATACTGCTTTGGATCTGTTCGTGACAAGTTTTACTCTACCATTGGTGGTTGGATTCATGTGTTGTGAGGTTCCTAGATGTATGAATGTGGAGTATGTGAGTAGGAAGGAGCCACCACATGCCTGGCTCAAAACCACATACAGGCGTGCCTTGAAAATGGCTGGGGGGCGACCAGATACCCAGCTCAAGAGCACGGTGTGCCTCGGACGAGGCTGTTGAACAAATAACCTTTTTGAGCTATCAATTGCTTACCTGAGCTCTAAATATCTATTGTAACTCATTTGATCTGTGACTACTGTTCGTTGGTTTTGTGGTCGTTACAGATGGGTCATGCCATGAATGACCTTGTATATTCATTTTTAAGAATGGCTTCTTGTAACCTGTTGTGTGTATTCTTTTTTCAGTCAGTAGTGTTTGACCTGCCGACAACTTCAGCATCTACTGTAGCAGAAACGTGGAATGATGGCTACATGAGACTTAGTGAGTGTCTAGAGCTTCCTGAGCTGTTGGAAAGGTCCCCGGACTTTTATCATCGAATGAGGTGTAATAGCAGTGGTAAGTAAGCTTGTTATAATGAATTTGTTGACCCTCTGCAAATGCACAGCAGAGGTATGCATTGTGTGTGTATCTGTCAATGGGTCATTCTCTCCATCTCAATGTCTGTATGTTTAACACTATGGGCGCCGCGCGCCACTTAAATGGCGCGCACGTAATTGCTCCGCAACGCCACGCGCCACTTTAGTGGCGCAGAATTACGTTTACGCGGATGGGCGTGGCAATATTCCGCGCATGCGTAATTCCGCGTACGTGGAGAAATTTCTGCAATACTACGCGGCGTGCAAAGTGTTGAACACTAGCAGCAATGTTTTTACCATGGTCCTGCATATTTTCAAAGGCGCCGCCTACTGTTTATTTGGCATATTCCGCGCAGTACGCCATATTCCACAGAATATCCTGTGAAAATAACAAGGATGGCCTGTGAAATAACAAGGATGACCTGTGAAATATACAGGAAGTGATATCCGAAGCACAGAACTTCTCTACGACTTTTCTCCTTGAAATCGGCCTTGTGATGAGCTGCTCAGAGTACAGAAGGTTAGCTTCGTTCTTTCTAACAAGAAGTGGCGAATTTAGCATGCACCAAGCATCTGCGGGTAGATTACATGGTTAAACCACTCGTTTCCAGGCTTATTTTCTGCCTACAATTTTTCTTGAGCCCTAAAGGAGGCACAGACTTTCCCGAATTAGCGTTCATGACGCAGTGCGTTTACTCACTGCTTGACTCGGCAGAGAAGGACGACTGACCGCGGCAGTTTTTCATAACCATCTCATCTGCATACTTTTCGCTAAGGATGCCTGGAATGGTGCAATCGTCAAAGAGAACTAGCGTTCGGTCCGACCGACCTGGCAGCTAAAAATGGGGGCGGGTCCACGGCCGTGCCTAAATAATTATGGTCCGAAAATGATGACGTTACCATGGTATAAATACCACGCCTACTGCGGGGTTTCCGCAAAATCCTCAGGAATGTGTGATAATCCCTTGGGCTATGCCCTCGGGATTATCAACACATTCCTTTGGGTATTTGCTATAACACCCTAGTAGACGTGGTATAACTACTACTTGTTTCTGTGCTTAGCCAAAAAGTACTGTATTTACAAAAAATGTTGTTACGAACAAGCTTATTGTGTAAAAATACTAAAATACAAATCAGTGGTGTCTTAGTTTAGCCCAACTTGTGCAACTCAACAGTGGTGTATTGCCTCAAAGATTAGCTGTGTTTTTATACCCAGTAATGTATAAGTTGCACATGCGTGAATCGAGCTGCTCAACTGCCACTGCAAGTAGAAGGTGTTATAGCTGATGGGTAGGCATACAATGTTGTGTGCATGGTACAATCGAAACATGCACAGCCAGTCTTGACTGTGCTACTTGTTTTACCTGTGACCATAATTTTCTCTCTATCATGGCAGGCTGGGTGCAGAGGGATAGCAACAAGCGTAGGTGTTCCAGCAGGCAGTTCAGCGGTGGATCCAAAAGAAACACCCAGTCTGGTTTTAGACAACACTGGACTAGCAATAATAAACAGTGAAACTTCTCGATTTGTGTGTATGTCATAATTAGTTATGAATGCGCAAGTATTTACTTTCTTGATCAACGTGTGCGTGTGGTCACGTGTATGAAAACCAGTGTTATTACCCTCGGCGCGCATGCGCAGCGAGGGTACTGTCTGTCTGTTTGTTTGTCTGTTACTCTACATCTCACTCCTCGAACGTCTGTTCGTCCCAGAAACGATACCATCTACCCAACGGGCGACGAAAGTCAGAAAATAAAGGCGATTTTCTCTGAAAATGCAAAGCTAGAGCGCGAAAAAGCCAATATGCAAATACACAACGGCTTACCACAGTCGGATCGATCTGCGTACTTCGGAGGCACCAGAAGATGCAACGCAGGGGCGTGTATCGCCTCTCGCATGCTATCTAGTGGTGTAGTAATCCCCATGCCCCGTCAAACAGACACACCAACCTGCAGTCAGTCTACAGAAAGCACGAACAAATCAAGAAGCGTGCATATGAACAGCGGATAAGAGAAGTTGAACACGCTACCTTCACGCCTCTGGTGCTCTCTGCTACCGGTGGCTTAGCCAGGGAGGCCAACACTTTCTACAAAAGACTCGCCTCCATGCTCGCCTCCAAGTGGGACCACACCTACAGCCACACTCTCCGCTGGCTACGTTGTCGTCTAGCCTTCTCCCTTTTACGCTCCTCCATCCAGGCCATCAGGGGTGCAAGATCATCATGCGGACATGCCATCAGAATGCCCATGGCGGTCGATTTGATCATCTCGGAAACACACCTTGTATCACTCTAAATTGCTCTCTATCTTCTTATTTATACCTGCATTCATACTGTATATAATATAACGTCGTGTGACGTTTAAAAATAAAAAAAAATATAAAAATATAAAAAAATCTAGTGGTGTAGTTAGCCCGCGTCAGACTCTGCGCGAGCTGGCAAGAGACCACGAGTAACAGCTAAAACTAAACCCAGCCCATCAATTAGTGGTACGGCGCACTTCATTTACTTACGCGTGCGCGTCACAGTGCGCCGAGGGGTTTGCACTTCAGTGTTTTTCATTACCCTCGCAGCGAGGGTTTTGTTCGTAAGTGTGTCTGTCTTTCTGTTACCGCCACTACGCGCAACAAACAGGTTAAAAAAAAGCGACACCAACGTGTTCAGCGCTACACTGGCTTTAGAATGGCGGTAGCTAGCCCGTGTCAGACTCTCCGTGAGCTACTCTAGCGGGAGACCACGAGTAACGCATACTAATAGCCCAGCCCATCAATTAGCGGGATCTCGCATGTGCAGTTCGCCGAGGGTTCATAAGTTTCGCGCGCTACAGCCAACTTTTCTTCATCGCGGGGAGCGGGGATGGAGACGGACGTCGAGCGGCGTCCAGCGTTAGAACTCGACGATTCGGCATCACTTCTCGATAAGAAAGTTGCTGCAAGTAAGGAATGTTCGTATCTTGTTGCGGCGCGCCATGCTGGCGTACAAACTTGCTTCAGTGGTGTGAGCTGCATGTGTCAATTTGTTTATCACTAGACAACCGACATGTATGAAGCTACGTGTGTGTACTTGGAAATTTTAATCTGCCTGCATTTGCAAGCATACTTCCTAGGGATGTCATGAACAAATCTTTTGTTGACTGGTCTGGCCACTGCAACAGTAGCTTCGTGACTGTTAGGATTCCGCTGTGCATGCAGTGCCGAATTGCAAACAGGCCACTTGTTTGAGATAATTATTATGCAACAGTGGAACATGTAGCATTTTACTGCCTTCTAGGGAAGGATATTCAGAGACTCAAATGGAACTGGTTGTTCGTGTGCTTGGTGGTAACAATTCGATCACTAAATCATTCTTGTCCACTTCCTACCAATCATCAGTTTATCATAAACCCAACTGCAGAAAGTCTGAATGTAACGTCAAAGGTATTCATAACCTGGCCATAAGTTTTTTTGCTACTCTATACTCCACTCCCTGAATAGGACATAGAGCCGGGATTGCAACAGTCAGAGACATTTTATTCCTTGACCTACTCAATGTTTTATCTCGGTCATGTGCTTATGGCATTACTCGGTGGATACCTCAGCAACAAGGTTCCAATGTGGTACCTGTTCATGGGAACTATTGTACTGCATATCATGGGATATTCATTGTACGCACTGTCAGTGAATGGCTGGGTGATGATGGTTTCACGTATACTTGCTGGAATTTCAATGGGTGCAGCCATATCAGTAAGTTTTGCCTATTTGGGATTTAGCACTGTGCAGTATGCTGAAAATCTGCGGACTCTTGGAGAATACGACTCAAAAAAATTTGCTCGAGCCAAAGGTTTTGTTTATAGCCTTTTCAACGTTGGGACTGGAGCTGGTTACATTGTTGGAGCATGTAGGTTTCTACATTCAGTATTTAACCACTAACACTCCAACGTTGTTTGGTCCACAGTGTTTCCAATAGTGCTTGCTCAGTTTGACGTTGATCAGTTTCGGCCTCCTGGATGGTTCTGTGCAGGAATAGGTGTGCTCCTATTGCTGCTACAACTGGCTTTATTCCGCGGAGAGTGTACTTGTGGTAATGATATGAAGAGGGGCAGTGAAATTGCTGTTTTGCAGACGTGGAAAAAACTACGAAAGCACAAGTTTTCCAAGCTTTTGTGCACTGTTGGTGTATCCGTACGATATTATACACTAGGTAGACTCTAAAGTTTTGCAACTTACAATAGTGCTTTGGAATTACAACAAAGCCCATGCCTCTGTGTGAAATCACTACGTTATCTCTGTGAATGCAACACAGGTTTACCTGTATCTGAACATTGTGGTCTACCATGAATTTATTGACACTGACTTGTTGACCTTAACATTGTTATACAAAGATACCACTTTACATTTTACTTGTTGGAGGAGTGAAGGGTGCACGATATGTAATTCCAGATATGCTCCTCAGCCCAATTCTTGCTGACTCATTTGGATTCTCCGGGGAGTATATTTCGTACTTTTTTCTGAGTGTTCTAGGAAGTCTTGTTGGTACAACCATTGTGTAAGTTAAACTGCTGTTTGATGACTTATCCTTCTATCTTTGTATGTATTGCAGATTGGTGTTCCAGGCATTTGGGTTCCGTGGGTACTTTCTCTCAGTTGTTGGAGGTGTGATGACAATGTCAGCACTTCTCATAATGACTGATTGGCAGTCAATACCTTATGACCCATGCACTGAACTGAGCATTTTCCACACTCCTAACCTTGTGGAGGAGTATAAAATGCAACTGTCAAATGATTCTGCAAGAACCGAAAGCTTCGGTCAATGCAACCACTTTGCAGTTCCAGGTTCAAATATAATATTATACTACCCAGTAGCAGTTTACCTTTTCAAAGATAACTATGTGAATGGGAAGACTGTTGATTGTATCGAAGTTTCTGAGTGTCCTGCTTGTAACAATACTACCCAGAGGTGTATGGAATGGGTAATGCCTAGTGGTTGCCAAACACTCTTTCCTCACACTAATGCAAGCAAAGTTCTTTGCAAGTCAAGTAACATTCCATTGTCATGCTCCATAGTTGAAAAGTACAGTGATTCATCTTTCTTGGCTGAGGTCCATCTACAAAGCTTGAAGGTTATTAGAGATAGCATTTATGACCTGGCAGTGAAAAAGTGTGAATCAGTCAATCAATGTCACTGGATTCCTAACTCTTATGTAACACATCATCATTGTGCTGACTGCCAACCTATATGCCGGAGCACACACCACACACTGAATTTTGTTCAGTTCACTGTGGGCCTTACATTACTCATGTGTACGATGGAAGTTATGTATATAGGGGTGTTCTTACTGCTTTCTGACTCTGTTAGCAAGAAATATCAGGTACGCAATACAATACATATTTAATATGTAAGTGGTACAAAGCTTTGTTGCAGGGCATTAGTGCTGGTGCTATGGTTGCGGCAATAGGCACTGCACGAAGCACGGCTCCTCTCTGGCGTAAGCATCACTAATCAATTTGTAGTTATTATTCCCTCCTAAATTTTTTGCAGTTGATTTTGCTTATGAAGGAGCTGGAAAAAGAACATTTCTCCCAATGCTGCTCCTATTCTCTTTTATATTCCCCCTGTGGTTAGGGTTCCTGATTTTATATCCCTGGATAGCTGGGAAGAGAAGTCGTGCTCAACAAAGCATGGAGGAGGAAGATGAAAAAACAAACTTAATAATGAATGAAATCAAAAGTTCTTCTGAGTAGGTACTTTCTCAAGTAACCATTTCGTGCAGTAAGGACTTTGAACTCTCTTTAGGTAAATAGAACAGGCATGATCAGCCCGGTGATATATATTTATTGCTGTCGTCTTGAAGAATACCATTATTATGCATCACGGAGGTGATGTTAAAAGTGATTAGACAATACTAACTCTGTTAATCTGGCATCCACGAACCCCGACATTAGTAGCTAGTTGTTGCTATGCACGTATTTAGACTGATGTGGACAAATCCACACTACAATGTTTGCTATATACTGCGGACACACACATGATTGATACTCAGCTACCAACCTGCAAATGTCAGATGTACCACCGGTTGACAGTGGGAATTGCAGTGGGAGGTGTGGACAGTGAGCTTGTTGGAAGGGGGTTCCTAGGGGCTAGGGGGGTGCACTGCTATTAGTGACACAATACACAAATAATAGCATCAACTGACAAATTAAGAAGGTCCGGCAACCTTGTACTATACAGGAAGATACAAGGTGGGTGTCTAACTGCAACTTAGTTTCATTTTCTAGCAGTCCCTGGTAAAATAGCTATCAAGTCCCTGTAGCTAAATTGAAAGACTGTTGCTCTTGGACCATACAGTTTCCTGCATCAGTTCCCGACTCTTACTGAGACACTTCTACTTTTGTGTAAACCAATGCAAGTCACTTCCACTCTCACCACTCTCTCTTGTGTGTGTGTTTAGTCAGGGTGGTCCAAAGAACGGTTAGGTAAGTAATGTTACAACATGTTGTGCCTAAAAACACCAAGACTCAGAATAGAAGCATTAAAGAAGGGTTTGGAGGGGGAGGTTGGAGAGTGTTCATGTGACTAGAGCGTTGTATATAGGACTCCAGAGGCCGAGCGTTGAGATGTCTTTATGATAGCAGCTGATGGCTGCTGCAAGTGGCTCGTGGTCACAGGAGCACACAGTATTCCCCAAAACCCCACCTAAAATGTAGCAAGCTTGGTCCGCCCTTCCAGCTTCCACCAGGTCGAAGTACTAAGCATCAGCTAGCTACTATGTGGGCTGATAGTGAGCTTAAAGAGGTGCAGCTCTCTCTGACGTTCACCCTACCACACAATGTCAGGCTTCATGTTGGTTTGTGTGATGTGGTGCGAAAGCTGTAGAGTTTTGTCGGGCGGTTGATGGTCACTAGATAGTGAGGTGGTATAGGCCTGCATGAAGTCCCCAAAGACATTTACGACCCTCTCACTATACCTTTGAATGCCCATCGCAACCTGGCAGTTGTGGAGAGTTTTCTTTGCAAAGGGTGGAGGTGTCTGGCCTGAATTTAGGAGGTCGCATTGGTTTGGGAAAGTGTTGAGAGAGGCATTCAGTGCAAACTTGAGATGCTCTGGTTGTAGCCCGTGCACTGCCTTCACCCATAGTTCAAGTGAGGTCTCCTAGACAAACCTTGGCATCCAACCTTGGGCAGGGAACTGGCACAGTCAACTTCCTCCTCTGTGATTATGGTCTCTGCATGATCACCACACAGCTCATCGCCCACAAACTGTCTGACGTCTGACTGGTCTGAACTTCATCTTCTGACTCTCTCTCTCTCTCTCTCTCTCTCTCGCTCCAGACGGAGCTATGCTGCCTCCTCCCTCCCCCCCCCGTGCGTGTGTGTGTGTAACATCTTCATTTTGTCAAATGGTACATACAAAATGATATGTGGTGTACATCAATGATCAAATTGCCTACAAACCACCGCACAATCACATTGAACCACAAACACAGTAAAATGACAATCTAGGGAAATACATACATACACAGAGATATTACTGCAATTTGTTCCTTGAGCACAAGATGCCGAAGGACCTAGCCATGGCTAAAGAAGCTGCACTCTCCAAAAGCCTCACTAGGTCTTTACTGAGAGATTTGCTGCTAGGTTCTCAAAACCAGGAAGGTCGGGGACCCCACGAGAGCCAACCGGGAGGGTGATCAGCTCTGACCTGTACCCCCTAGCCTTGGCCTGCTCCACAAGGTGAAGGTACTTTGCTCCGAGCTGCCTCTTCGAAGTTGGTTCGAAGCACACAGTCAACTCTACCAGGGTGATTGACTTGTGTGCCTCGTCCCACCACACCAAGTCAGGCTGTAGGTCAGTGGGGATGGTGTGATGGGGAAACTCGTAGGTGTCGCTGATGTCGGCCGTCATTGGAGGGATATTACAACTGACTGTTTCCGTGATGGCACTGAGGATCAAATCGTGCTGTACGTTGTATCTCCTAGAGTCCCTAGCCACACTGCAGTTGTTGAGAACATGCAGTAGTGACATGGCAGAGAGGATATGATGGATCCTTCCTCTTCCTCCAAAGGTAGAGGTTCGATCCACCGCTGTGTTGATGGCGAAATTCGGTTGGTCCTCAGGTAGAGCTACCACAGCCCGCGACCAGATTGGGGCACAGCTGGGGCTTGTACACCTACTCAACTGGCCTTGCCTCTCGAGACTCTGTAGGTTGTCAAGATGAGATTCCTCAGAGACAAGAGCCTTGGCAGACTTCGTGAGCTGCTGCATCCTGGGCTAATCTTCAATGCCTCTCTGGCCTCCACAGCGGGTCTGAACTTCCTTCTGGCAAAAGAAAGCTCATTCTTGAGGCCACGCTCAGCCAGGAACCGCACGCAGGAGTCCTGAGAGGTGAGGAGCTGACATTGCCGGGAGACCTTTTGTGGAGGGTGGAGGGAGACGGAAGGTTCAGGCCACCCAGCGAGCGGGGGAGGTAGAGGAGAGCTGTATTGGCTGACTTGCCGCGTACTGAAGAATGTTGACCCGGCGACGAGAGTTGGAGAACCAGTAGCCGAGATCAGTCCGGAGGAATACTGCGTCCAAAAGAGTGTTCATGACCGTGTTGAAGATCACCACTGAGAGAGGGTCCTCCTGGTACACCCCCTTTTGAAAAGAGATGACTGGAGTTTCCCACTCAGCAGTGATGACCTTGGCATGTAGCCCTGTGTAGAGGACCTGAACAGTACAAAGGAACTGGGGAGGTGCATGGTAGTGACGTAGAGAGAAGTCGACCAGAGAGTGGTGTACACTGCCGTAGGCATTGGCCAAATCCAACCAGCAAACAGTCACAGATTGGTGGTTGGAATGGGCCACTGTGAGAGGGTCCCCCTGGTACACCCCTCCCCTCTCTCGCTCTCTCCCCCTCCCCTAACAGTGGTTACTATATAGCTAAAAGGTAGTGATGTCATGTGGTTACTATAAATCTACTCATAGAGACATAACAAGGGTAGCTGTATATAGTCAGCTAGATAGGTAGTTCACTTCAGTATAAGCAAGTCAGCAAAAGCAACCAGGTATATGCTGTAGAGTCAATAAAACTCTGTATCTGTAATTGAGGTTTCCCTGTTTGGAAGAATTAGATACATAGATGTTTAACAATTAGCTGGACTCCAAAAGGTGGAGTGACCTCGCCCCATTCGGGAGTGTATTACATGTCGGGAGTATAAAGAGGCCGAAACATGTAATGCAGAGGAACTCCCCTGATGACCAGTGCAGTCACATAGATTTATAAGACTCTGATTCAGGAGACTACCGATATCAAACCTGTATATACATTTTAAGCGTTCGAATGCGTGTTTCTCAATGCCCCACACAAATATGGACAAAGTGCCGCCTAACTTTTGAGTTTGAGTTTTTTGACTCCCGTTAAAAATCCCTCTCTCTGTCGGTGGTGGTGAAACTTCTCATTATAATATTATTATAAGTGTAGAAAGAGGGGAGAGGTCACTAGGTGAAAGCCTAAACATGTGAACAACCATGTTGCGCTTATAGACACAGACTCGTAGCCATCATGTGACTGAGTTCCTCGCACACCAGATCCTATAGGACTCCAGTAGCGTAGTCCGAATGACGCTGAGGCTGAGTGTCGTGACATCTCGACATGAGCTGCTGACGGCTGTTGCCAGTGGCTCGAGATCTCGGATGCCCAGCATTCCCCGAGACCCAACCTCAACTGTTAACAGCTCTGTCGTATACCCCGCTGCCTTCCCAGCAACCACCAGATCCTGGTACTTGACCCTTTTCTGCTCTCGAGCATCAGCTACGTGAGACTCCTGATAGTTAGCTCCAAAGAGCCACAGCTCCCTCTGGCGGTCACTCCACCACACGATGTCAGGTCTCATGTTGGTTGGAGTGATGTGGTGGGGGAAGTTGTAAGGTTGTGACGGGAGGTCGATGGTGACTGAGAAGTCAGGAGGTAGAGAGGCCTGGATGAACTTGAGGACCTAATCATGTCTTTGACTGTACCTCCGAAGTACCATTGCAACATGGCAGTTGTTGAGGATATGGATGAGAGACTGCCGGTGTTCCATGCACAGGTTGCAGGGTGTCTCTGGTCTTCTTGCCCCAAGTGTGGAGGTTTGCATTGGTGGGGAGAGTGCCGAGAGAGGCACTTAGTGCAAACTTGAGAGGCTCTGGAGGTAGACCGTGCACTGCCTTTACCCACCGTTCAGGTGAGGTGTCCTTCCAAGACCTTGCCACCCCGCATTGTGCAGGGAGTTGGCACAGAAACTGGTGTCTCTCGTCCGCATCCTCCTTGTGATGATGGTCTTGGCAGCTCTCGCCACAGTGCGCTGACTTGTGAACTGATCACTGGACAGCAGATCGTCCACTGGCCGGTATTTCACCCTCAGACTCTTTCTCTCTTCCTCCAGATGGAGCTCCGCTGCCTTCCTCACACACACACACTCTCTCACACATAAAACAAACTTGTGGTGATGAAGCATCATCATGATGATAATATGATGAGTATATAGGAGGAATTATCGAAGAAAACTATCATCTTCCTCTGCAGCTGGTCTATGAATTCTGTCTAGCAATCTTCCTAACAGTCTTCCACTGATACGTCTTATCCATTGCAACGAGAATGGTTGCATAGCTGTAAGTATAGCACATAAAAATAGTTAACGTTATCAGTTTAGACACTTATTGTATTAGAGGAGTTGCATTTGGGAATAAGGTGCCTTCCCTTGTTATCCTGCCAATGTCATTTTTTTTACCTATCATGCAGTTGTCTGCAATTGCTAATTATGTAGGTAAACAAGATTGACATTCAAAGTGACCATTGGTGTTGATGCACCTAGTGGCACTGGCAGTCACCAGTTCCATCAAGAGAAAGTCCCATACAGTTCCAACCAGGTGTGAAGTCTTATGAGTTGTATTGTGTTGAAGATTTGAAAACCAGCTGAGTTGCCCTGGTAAATCAGTTGGTTATAGCCCCGCCTCACCTAGACTGCAGGGTGCAGTGGATTCGAAACCCACACAGCTCTTCTTGTTGCTTTCACACATGTAAACCCAAATGACAAAAGCACCATGTGTACCTCAACTAACAATAACTAGCCACCAAATACTGGGATACGGATGCACCCCAGACTTCCTTAACTCCCAGATGAGCCGATCAAGATCTAGGCCAATAGAACAAAGCGGAGACAAGACCCACACTACTTACACCCAAGGCGCCAAAAGAATGTGAGCATACTTGCTTTGAACCTGGTCCTAGTCAACATCTACAAGCTGAACACCATCCATGTCACCTGTAGGTAGCAACTAGTGCTATTAAGGAAGTAACATTTTTTGAACTTCGAATGAAGAAAACATTTTTCGCATTTTTTAGGCTTTGTTTTAATTAAGGCAGACTACCGGCAACACCAGTGAGATGGGGTCACCTGCTGCACTTGCCGAACATGACACAATCATAAGAGATATAATATATCCAAACTGACCTGCACAGCCACCTTCTTCATCCATTTTATAGCCAGGCAAACACAAGCATTCAAAGCTCCCTGGAGTGTTGGAGCACATGAAGTTGGCGTCTTCGTCACAATTGTGATCACCACTGATACACTCATTGATATCTACAGGAGTCAAAAGCTTTAGTTACAGTACAATGATAATGGCAGCTATTGTTAATAGACGAGGATAACATTGAAGATCCTGTGGTGCAGCCACACCCACAGGAAGCAACATAACAGAAAAGGGCAGACTAACACACATGGAAGATGCCTATTAATCAATGACAGTTGTCAACAACCCACTGGGAGATCCCTCTTATGAGACCGAAGTGGAGCGTCAGTCTAAAGGAAATGACTTATCCTAATCACTTCCTACAAAACAACCTACAGTGAGATGTACTACCCCATCGTTACACGCATATACTCAGTTTTGAGTTCGGCGTCTTTGGTGGTTTAGTTACACCTGTCTGTACACACTGACCATAGCACAGTGGTTTTAGCTTTGCCTTTGTCTTAATTGTGTTGTGGAGAAGATTTGAACCTCTACCAACTGAGTTGGCCTGGTAGCTCAGTTTGTATAGCACTCGCCTAGCCACCCAAGTGCCGTGGGTTCGAATCCCACCTAGGGCAGCTCTTCTATGTACTTTTCCTCGGAAAAAGTGTGGTCCTGTGGTGTACCTATGCTTTTTTGCCTTTGTTGCATCTTAGAGGGTCTCACCTTCACAGTTTCCTTCATTAATTTCATATCCAGTTGGACATTCACATGTAAAGCTTCCAGGAGTGTTGACACATTCAAAGTTCACATCACAGTCATTAGGACCGTTTGTACATTCATCAATGTCTACATATAGAAACATCAACTTTAATTCGACAAGCCACTTGTGACATTAACATGAAGGGCTCACCTTCACAGTTTCCTTCATTAATTTCATATCCAGTTGGACATTCACACGTAAAGCTTCCAGGAGTGTTGACACATTCAAAGTTCACATCACAGTCATTAGGACCGTTTGTACATTCATCAATGTCTGCACAGTCAATAAACTTGCAGTGCATTCATCAATGTCTACATAGAAACATCAACTTCAAAATTTAATGCACAGAGCTACTTGTAATCTTATAATTATTTCAGATAACATAGAATGCCTCACCTTCACAGTTGCCTTCATTTATTTCATATCCAGTTGGACATTCACACGTAAAGCTTCCAGGAGTGTTGACACATTCAAAGTCCACATCACAGTCATTAGGACCATTTGTACACTCATCCACATCTACATAAAAACATCAACTTTAATTTTTAAACCTAATAGCAGTGGCAGATCTAGGATTTTGAAAGGGGGGTTCCGCTGTCCAGAACGCTTTCGACTGTGCTCGTGCACGAACACGAGGCGGGCGACGCATGCGCACAAAATGACAAAAAAGGGGGTTCCGTGGAACCCAAGGAACCCCCCTAGATCTGCCACTG
>CASHTH010004099.1:0-53225 GCA_030341885.1 Geodia barretti | reverse complement strand
TCGTAATCTGGGAGGCCCGCCGATGCATCTGCGGGAAGCGCGAAGGCGGTCCTGCCCTATCTGGTGGAATCCATGGAGCGTAATGGGCACCTCGATCTGGATCCTCTGGTGCGGGCACGATGCTGTCCGCCAGCGCGGCTACGTTGGACCGGCTGCTGCAGCCAATTCGTCCCACGGCGGGCAGCCGGCGCAGACGGCGGCGACGGCAGTCATGAGCAAGGCGGTGCGGTGCGGACCTACAATGATTGGAACCGACCACCGCCGGGATATCTGGAGATTGACTCGGTGGCGCACTGTGGTGGCCGCTGTCGGGATCATTCATCCACAGCCTGGTGGCCACCGACATCTGCACCGGCTGGCCTGACCATGAACAATCAGGGCCGTGCCTCTCCTGGCCAGGGAGCAGTCCCTGGTGGTGGCCGGGTGGAAGCCATCGATCAATAACTACTTTCCCATCCTCGGCATTGACTCCGACAACGACAGCGTGTTCATCAACGAACGCTGATCCGTTACTGCGCCGATCGAGGCATCGAGTTCACCCGTTCCAGAGCGTACCGCAGCAACGACCAGGCGTGGATTGAGCAGAAGAACGGTCCGTGATGCGACGCTTCGTCGGCATGACCGGTTATTCGGGAGAGGTGGCTGGCCTAATCACCCTGTAAATCGACACATGGCCATCTTCTACGGGGAGCTGCGTCGGTACGTGAACTGCTTCCAGCCGTCATTCAAGCTGATTGACAAGACCCGGGACCGCGCCACCACCGTCAACACTACAGTCAGCCCGCCAGCGCCTTGTGATCGGCTGAGTCAGCGTAGGCTACAACGCCGTGTAGCTGAAAGCGCGTGCTGAAATGAGATCGGGCTGGGCAGGACTCGGTTTTCTTGTTCTTGCTGCACACGATCCGTCAAGCCCAGTTTCAGCCCGTGAAGCCAGTCAGCCTGGTGGCAACACACGTCTCCGGCGTGCGTGCGAAAACGCCATCGGAAAAACAGCCTCGAACGTTTTCCTCAGGCCAAGTTGCCCAATCTGTGGCGGCAACTTTGAAGATGGTCATCACCTTTCCCCTAATCTCTCAGGTGTGTTTAGCTACACGATGCCAAATCAGCAGAAAGGAAGGCCAAGGTTGACGAGGTCGTTGTTGGCAACATTTTGCAGGGCGACTGGCACGCAGCCAGTGAACGCGTTTTCGGCAAGTCGGATGAGTTCCAGCTTGGATAGATTGCCCAGTTGGGGCGGTATTGGTCCGGATAGTTGGTTACGGGCGAGGGACAGACGCGTCAGATTGCTAAGATTGCCCAAGCTGGCGGGTATTTCGCCACTAAGTTCGTTGCCTTGTAGCCAGAGACCGTTCAGGTTGGACAAGCTGCCCAGAGCCGAGGGAATGGTCCCGGTGAGTCGATTGTGGTCGAGACCCAGGTTGGTGAGGCTGGACAGGTTGCCCAGGCTGGCTGGTATGGCGCCGTCGAGACGGTTGTTGGCGAGTTCCAGTTGCCGTAAGCCGGCGAGGTTGCCTAATTCATTCGGAATCTCTCCCGTCAATCCATTGTCGAATAGGATCAGCCTTTCCAAATCGACGAGGCTGCCCAACTCCGCTGGAATAGTCCCATGCAACTGGTTTTCCTGGAGGTCCAGCCGAGTGACGTGGCCGTCAGAGTTGATGTTTACACCATGCCACTGGTTCCCCGGTTCGTCGCTCAACCAGTTGTCGCTGTTTGCCCAGTTTGCGCCACCGGTGGCGTTGTACAGAGCCGTCAACGCGGCTCGGTCCGTCTCCGCTAAAGGAAAACGCGGCACGGCGCCCGGCAAATCCGGTGCGGGGAACCCGGCAGCGCGATGCTCTTCAAACAACGAATAGAAATCGTCGATGGTCATGCCGAACGCGGTGTTAAATGCCTCTTGCCAGGTGGTGCCGGGCCCCAGCAGTGTCCAGAAGGTCATCAACGCTTCTTCGCCAGCCTTCGCTGCAAGGAACTCCGCTCCCATCGTAGCCAGTGCGAACCGGCCGGGTCCGTCGAGCAGCACGTTGTAGGTTTCCATCTCCCGGAGGGAAACATCCACCTCACGCGCCTCGTTGGCGTAACGCTGGTGACTTTGCGCGTAAGGCCAGATGCCCCCTTTTGCCAACGCCGCTATCGCTTGGAATTCGCAAACTCCTTCCTGCATCCAGGCCGGACCAATAACCCGCACTTCTGAGTGGGTAAAGGAGAACCTGCCGTATCCCTGCAACGTATATTGATACACGTGGAACAGCTCGTGGGCGGCGACTTTCATAAAACCTCTGGGCTGACCGTCCTGGGCAAGGGAGGGCAGATTGAGCATAGTCCAACCCGAATCCACATCTTCCAGGCCCGCCAATCCTCCCCACGAGTCATCGACGAAAGCACTCCGGGCACTTTCAACGCTCCTGTTCTCCAGCCGCGCCAATGTCCTGGCCGCCAAGTCGAGGTTGTAGTAAAGATAAAAGGTTGAGTCATCCGGCAATGGGGGCAGGCCCAACGGGGCCGCATACCGGTGCAGATAGACAATTCCGGCGCGGGCATACTGGTAATACTCCTCGAGAACCTCAGGGCCAACCTCCCACTTCAGATGGGGCACATCGGGGTCGTCGAAGGTCAGGACACCGGAACCATCGGGCAGGGACGACGACACGGTGTCAGCGTCACAGGACGGAAGGTCGAGCTCGGCCAGGTCGTTGGTCGCGACGTTTTGCAGAGCAGGCGGTATGCAGCCGGTCAAGGCGTTGCCGGCAAGTTGCAGTCGTTCCAACTTCGTCAGGCCGGTGAGCCAATCGGGTACTGATCCAGACAATTGGTTGTCGTTCAGGAGCAGGTTTCTAAGGTCTGAGAGGTTGGCCAGGCTGGGCGGTATCGTGCCGGTCAGCTGGTTTGTCCTGATATCCAGGGTTTCGAGATTTTGCAGACGACCGAGACCGGAGGGTATTGGCCCGGACAGTTCGTTCCCCCATAGTGATAGGTTGGTAAGGCCCGAAAGATTGGCCAGCCAAGCAGGAAAGCCACCGGTCAGGTCATTGCCGCCCAGGTCCAGGCGCTCCAGGTCGGAAAGATCGCTCAGTTCAGGCGGGACCGGCCCCGTCAACTGGTTGCCCCAAAGGCTCAGGTTGGTCAAACTCGCTAAACCGCCCAATTCGGCCGGTAGATTACCCGTCAACCCGTTTTGGCCTAAAACAATCCCCGAAACCCGGCTATCGCCATCGGTGGTAACGCCGTGCCACTCCCCGATGGGCGCGTCGGTGAGCCAGTTGGTGTTGTTAGTCCAGTTGGCACCGTCCGTTGCCTCGTAGAGCGCGATCAATATCGCTCGGTCCCTCTCCATTGGTGTCAATGTGGCGGCGGACGAGGGAGTCGCGGTCGGCACAAACGTCGGCGTGGCCGTCGGACCGGGAGTATTGGTCGGTGTCGGAGTATTCGTCGGTGCCAGCGTAGCAGTCGGTTCTGGTGCGAGGGTACGCACGGGTGTATCCGTCGGAGCGCTGGCCGTAGTTGGCGTTGGGACCGGCGTTTCAGTCGGCATCAGGGTGGCGGCCGCGATAGGTACACCGGTCGACGTTGGGGTTGGCGGAGAGGGCGGCTGAGAATCACAGCTCGTCACCACCAACAGCATCACGGCGATTAGTCCAATCGCTGGGAGCAACCGTCCTATTCTTGCAACCGACCGGTTCATCCGTTTTTCCTCGAATCTCTCGCAGGCACCGGAATCGCCGCGGCCAGCGCCGTCACTACCGTATTCGTCACCAAGGGACATCCGGCCGCTGGGGCCAATTATCATATCGGTTAGCAAATTATTTGCGTCACCCTATCATCAGAAGTCCAGCAGCATTCTAACTGCTGGAATGTAGGTCCGCTGACCATTGGTCATGGCCTACGTCCAAAGTTAGGATCCCACGCACAAACACAGTCCCCGACTTTCCATTGTTAGTTCGTATCTGTGGTGTCCTGCCCAGTCAGGAAAGCGACGCAACCGAATTGCCCGTTTCGTCACAGTCCGGGCTATCCCTACCGTCGCCCTGAGAACGAGATGCACTCGCGGGGTCAACTCCAAAGCGGGCGTATTGCAACCATTGCCGCGGCAGAAAGATTGCGCCCGTCCGAGTACCTAAACCTCAATCCACCGAAGAGATGGTTGTGGCGGTGTGCTGAAGGGATAAGAAAGTGCTCCCGGCTTCAGGGATAATGGTTTGTGAAACACCAAACCGTCCCCAGACCAGGAGCACCTAACAGATGCTCCCACGCAGCGACCCCGACCGCATCCAAATCGTCTTCGACGACCACCGTTTGGTGGCCAATGCCGGTCTGATCCTGCCGGTCACGCTGGCCCAGCATCTGGGTCTGGGTGAGCTGGTGGACCGCCACGTTGACCTGAGAGATGCGCTGGGTCGGGCGAACCCAGGGGATAAGATGCTGACGTTGGTGGCGTCGGCGCTGGCGGCTGGCGACTGCATTGACGACGCCGACGTGTTGCGTGCTGGCAGGACCGCGCGGGTGCTGGGCTGCGTGGTGAAGGCGCCATCCACCCTGGGCACATTTCTACGCAGCTTCCGTTGGGGCCACGCTCGCCAGCTGGACCGGGTGAGCCGAGAGCTGTTGGCACGGGCGTGGGGTGCCGGAGCGGGACCCGGCGACGGGGAGTTGACCATCAACCTGGACTCCACCATCTGCGAGACCTACGGACCGGCCAAGGAAGGGGCGCGCCACGACGGCTACACCGGCCAGCGGGGCTATCACCCGCTGCTAGCCATTGCTGCCGGAACCGGCGACGTGCCGATGGCCCGGCTCAGGGAAGGTCGCGCCAACACCACTCGGGGCGCCGCCCACTTCCGGCGTGAGACGGTGGGACGGGTGCGCTACGCTGGGGCCGCCGGACAACTCACAGTGCGCGCCGACACCGGCTTCTATAACCACGCCTTGGTCACCACCTGCCGAGAGACTAACGTCCGCTACTCCATCACCGTCCGCCAACATCAGACCCTGCGCAATCTCATCGAAGCGATACCGGAGGCGGACTGGACGCCCATACCCTACTGGATGGGCGGCGCTGCCGACGTGGCCGAAACCACCTACGTTCCCTTCGAGAGTAAGCACGACGCCGCGTCGGTGCGGCTCAACGTGCGGCGGGAGAGGCCCACGCCCGGATCTCAACTGGCCTTGTTTGCCACCTACAGCTATCACGCCTTCATCACCGACCGGGAGGGCGACACTCTGGAGCTGGAGGCCGACCATCGCCGCCACGCCGAGATCGAGAACGCCACCCGCGACCTGAAGTGCGGCGTGGGCCTCAACCACCTCCCCTCGGGACACTTCGCCGCCAACGCCGCCTGGCTGGCGGTGCAGCTCATCGCCCACAACCTGGCTCGCTGGACGGCGCGCATCGGCCTGGGTGAGCAGGTGGTTACCGCCAAGACCCTCCGACGACGCTTCTTCTCCCTGGCCGGACGCCTCACCCGCTCGGCCCGCCGCCTGACCTTGCATCTTCCGAAGCGCTGGCCATGGGAAACCCAGTTCACTCGTGCCCTGGCTCGATTGCGGGCTCTGCCGCTCCCTTCCTGACCGCGGCGCCGGCAATCGGCCCGCCACCCTCGCCCTCATCCGCCAGTCAGCCCAAGGTCTCTCCAACTCGCGCCGCACACCTGGGACAGCGAGGGTTACTTGCTGCCTTTGGCCACTTCATGCGCGGCTCCCCTCGCCGACCACAGGCCCACTACCGGCGCCATCCGCCCGAAATCAGACTGGCCAATCCCGTCTCCATCCCTCTCATGTCCCGCTCCAGCGTCCCACCACTCGCATCGGTGGATTTGGGCATAGGCGGCAGCCGTCAACAGCGACGGTACCGGGTACAACAGTTGCCCTCGAAAATACCATTCGCTGGGCGGATCGATCAGATTGGAACCGTCTCCCAGCGCCATCACCGTCAACCAAAGGATCGGCGCCCACAGGGACCACACCGCAAGTAGAGCAATCAACCAGTACTTGGCGGACTGGGTGGAGTCCTGAATATCCCGGTCCGTGGTGTCATCCCCCACGGGTTGAGCGGTTTTCCGTGGCGGCGCTGGTTGCCTCCGCCAACGCACCGGTTCACCGACCGCCGGCAAGGTGTCTCCAACGCTGATCGTATCAAAAGCCGTTTTCATGGCAAGGCCAGATGCCGGGTTGACGCGGACAACGTCGGTCGATCTGTGGTCACAATTAGGCCAAAGCACTCAAACCGATCAGTGCCAGGCCCACAACGATTAGTGCGATATGGATGGCAACCAGGGTCCACCGACCCGGCCCAAAGGGATCGTCCAGGAACCGCGGCACCGGAGCCAATCGGAACCAGAACCAGAGACCCAGGACGCCGCCCATGAGCACACCCGCCGTGGTCATCAGCCAACCAACCCTGGCGGCTCCCCAGTCCGACGGCAGCGCCGTCAGGCAAATGGCGATCAGTCCGAAACCGACCAGGGTAGAGGGGAGCGCCAATCCGTAACGCGCCATCGGCCAGCGCAAGCTGACCATCAGCAGAACCGGCATCGACGCCCATCCCGCCGCCAGGCAGATGCCTACGAATGCTGGCGCGTTCAAGGTCGCAGCCTGGAAGCCCCAGATCAAACCCAGCGCAACCACGCTGGTGGCCGCCAGTCTGATGACGCGAATGCCGAAACGGGAGTTCCGCGTCATCTCCACCGACGTTTGCATTGGTCCGAGAGCCATCGCGTCGCCCATCATCCCGGTTTCCAGGTTGGTCAGGCTACGTTTGCCAGCCATGGTGTCGTCTCCTTAACGCGGGGCTGCCGAGCGGCGCGGACGTGATCGCGAAAGGCGTTCCTGCGGCCGGTTTTGGCCTCGTCGGTGTATAGCTGCTTCGCCAATTCGATGAGGCCGTGTTCCAGGTCCTCCACCGACATCTGGTTGGGTTGGAAGTTGACGTCGAACAACGTGCACTTCTCCCAGCCGGTGGCGTCCAACATCCTGCCTTCCCCGGCGAGGCTGGCGTATAGCGGGGTCCCGGGGAAGGGGGTCATGACGGTGATCTGGACTTCGCACAGTCCACTGTCGGCGACAAAGTCGCGAACTGCGGGGAAACAGTCCACCGTATCGCCGTCCATCCCCAGTACGAAGCAGCCGTTGACCGCGATTCCGTGGGACTGAATGCGGCGGATCGCCTCCCGATAATCATCGAGACGCCTGCGCTTCCAGTTGTTGTTGAGTTCGACCCCGTCCAGGCTTCCGGCCGTGGGGCTTTCGAACCCGATCAGGACTTCCGCGCAACCCGATTGGCGCATCAGGTCAAGCAGTTCGGGGATTGTCGGCCACGGCAACATCGGTCTCGGTGAACCACTTGATGCCCTCGTCCGCCAGGGCCCGCAGCAACTTTTTGGAATGGGAACGGTTGACGAATGAGTTGTCATCGGCGAATTCGATGAAGGGTCTCGGCCAGATGTCCTTGATCGCCCGGATCTCGCGGATCACGTTTTCCACCGGCTTCAGCTTGTACCGCTTGGTCATCATGATCGAGCTGGCGCAGAAGTTGCACCGCCACGGGCACCCCCGTTGGGTTTGGACGGTAATCCGGTTGTATTCGTCGGGGTTCAGCAGGTCGAACCGGGGCATGGGAGAGTCGGCAAGATCGAACTCCTGCCCGCCGGTACGGTAGATGCCGCCCAGGCAGCCGGTCCGAAAGTCCTCCAGCACTCGCGGCCAGGTCAATTCGGCCTCGCCAACCACCACCGCATCGCAGTGGAGCAGCGCCTCTTGCGGCAGCGCCGTGGCGTGGTGACCGCCGATGACCGTTTTGACGCCGGCCGCGCGGTACCGGTCGGCCAGGGCGTAGGCCTCCTTGACCTGGGCGGTGAACGTCGAGATGGCGGCCAGGTCGCAGTCCGGCAGCCGGTCCAGCTTCCTGATGTCAGGCACCTGGTGGTACTCGACCTCAAAGCATTTTGGCGTCATCCCCGCCAGGGTGAGCAGCGACAGGCTGGGCAGGGAGGCGATCACCTCCCCCGTCCATGAAGCCCGGCATGGTCATTCCCAACGCCGTGAGTTCCTCGTTGTAGGCGCGCACGCCGCTCATGGCAATCAGCGCAATCTTCATTGGTCTGTCTCCTTGGGCTCAACCTCGCGTTGCGACGCGGCGCCGGAACCATTCCGGTCAATCGGCTGTGTCGTTATGGTTGAGTGTTTGGTTAATCAAATGGTAGGGTCAATGATCTGACATAGCCATGACGGTTCAAGGTATAGTTATGACGGTTGCATGACAGTTTGCAAGCAACGGTTCATAGCGTCCCGACCTGGTTGGAAGGGCCAGACCGATTGCGCTTGGCAAGAATCGACCGGAGGTAAGCGTGGCCACCACAGACGACCGGACGACACCCGGGATGCAGGCGTTGCAGCACCGCTTGACCGAGCTGAGCGAGGCAAGCCTGCGCATCAACGAGGATCTGGACTATCACGGCGTGCTCGAAGAGGTGACCAACAGCGCCCGCACGCTGACGGGCGCAAGGTACGGCGCAACGACGGTCCTCGACGCGTCCAACGGGCTGGAGGAGTTCGTGACCTCGGGCCTGACGCCGGATCAACACCGTCATCTGGCAGGATTGCCGGGGAGCGCGCAGTTCTTCAGATACCTCAACGATGTGTCCGGTCCGATCCGCATCAACGATTTGCCCGCGTACCTGCGGTCGCTGGACATGGCGGACTGGAGTCCTCCCGTGGCCGTCGCTGCCCTGCTGGTGGCTCCCATCCGCAACAAAGGCGTGCGGATGGGTTCCATCTACGTGACGAAGGGTGAAAGGGGCAGCGAGTTCACGCGCCAGGACGAGGACATTCTGGTGATGTTCGCGTCCCAGGCGGCGCTGGTCATCGCCAACGCCAGGAGGTTCCGGGACGAGCAGCGGGCGAGGTCAGACCTTGAAGCACTGATAGACACATGCCCGGTGGGGGTTGTGGTCTTCGACGCCAAATCGGGAGCGCCGGTGTCGTACAACCGCGAGACATTGAGGATCGTTGAGGGGCTCCGGCCGCCGGACCAACCGGTCGAGCGAATGATGGACGTTTTGAGCATCCGGCGGATGGACGGACGTGAGATCTCGCTGGAAGAGTTCCCGCTGGCTCACCGGTTAAGGACCTACACCGCGCTACGCGCCGAGGAAGTCGTGCTCAAGGCGCCTGACGGCAGGTCGGTGACGGTGCTGGTCAACGCTACCTCCATCTATTCGGAGGATGGCAGCGAGATGGAGTCGGTGGTTGTGACACTCCAGGACATGACGCCGTTGGAAGACCTGGAAAGGCTGCGGGCAGAATTCCTGGGTTTGGTAAGTTATGAACTGCGGACCCCGCTCACCTCCATCAAGGGTTCGGCCGCAACCCTGCTGGACGAGTCCGCGAACCTGAACCCCGCGGAGACCCGCCAGTTCCACACGATCATCAATGACCAGGCCGACCGGATGCGCGCGATGATCACCGACCTGCTAGATGCCGCTCAGATCGAGAGCGGCACCCTTTCGGTGAGTCTCGAACCCTCTGAAGTTGTGGCTCTGGTAGATCAGGCCAGAACTTCGTTTGTCAGAGGAGGGGGCCGCAGCGGACTCCGGGTGGATGCGCCGGCGGATCTTCCCGCCGTGATGGCAGACCGGGCTCGCATAACTCAGGTCATCAACAACCTGTTGTCTAACGCATCCAGATACGCGCCGGTGTCATCGGTCATCGGAGTGACAGCCCAGCACGAAGGTTTATACGTAGCGGTTTCCGTGGTGGCCGAAGGGTGGGGACTGCCGCCAGACCAACTACCCAATCTGTTCCGGAAATATTCCGGTATCGATGGCAACGTAGTCGAACGAGAGGTTGCTGGGTTCGGATTGGGACTGTCCATCTGCAAGGGAATAGTCGAGGCCCACGGCGGCAGAATCTGGGCGGAAAGCGACGGTCTCGATAGCGGCATTCGGTTCACGTTCACGATACCGGTGGCTGAGCGGTCCATCCAGGCAGAGCCCACCAATTCGGACCGACCGGACAGCCGGTCGCATCCCCGCGACATTGATGCGGGGCGCGTTCTCGTCGTGGACGATGATCCCCAGACGTTGAGACACGTGCGCGACATCCTCGCTAAAGACCGTTACCTGACGATATTTGCCACGGGCCCCGATGAGGCGCTTCACCTGGTGGAGTCGGAAAACCCCCAACTCGCCCTCCTGAACTTGGCGCTGCCAGGTGTCGACGGTTTTGAGCTGATGCAGAACATCCTCGACATCGGCGACGTGCCGGTGATCTGCCTTTCCGCCCCGGGGAGAGCCCAGGACATTGAGCGGGCCCTTGACCTTGGAGCCTCGGATTACCTGGTCAAGCCTTTCTCGCCTACGGAGCTAACGGCGCGGATCAGAGCCGCGCTTCGCCGGACGGCCGCGGCCGACCTGGGCGATACGGCGGCGCCATTTGCCCTGGGTGACCTGGTCATCGACTATGCCCAGCGCAGAGTGGAGATTGCCGATCAGCCCGTCCATCTGACGCCCATCGAATACGAAATGCTGCGCGTACTGTCGCTGAATGGCGGGCGCCCGCTGACCCACGAGCAGTTGCTGCGGCGCGTTTGGCGCGTTACCCATTCCGGCGATCCCCAGGTGGTTCGAACTCACATGCGCCGTCTCCGGCGTAAGCTGGGCGACGACGCCGACAGCCCAAGGTATATCTTCACCGAACCCAGAGTGGGCTACCGCATGCCCGAGGCGGAGGTCGTGGATTGAGGATGGCATCACGACGGCGATTTGAGGGTGGATATCCGTCGCAAAGATCAGCAGGGAGTTCCCCCCGGTGGGACGGGGCGCACCCGCAGTTCCCGAAGTGTTTCGTCGTCAAACGGGTTGCCGCCCGATTCCAGCGCGCCGACCCACGCCTCCCGGCTGGGGCGGTAGTAGGGACGGCAGGTTGGTTTCGCTGAAGCTTCCACCCAGTCCAGAAAGACCCTGAAGTCCGCGACGGCCTCGTCTGCCGCACCCATCACGCCGTAGACCAGCCCGCGACTGTCCCGTGCCGGCCCGTGCGGCTCACGCTCCAACGCCAGTTTACAGAAGGGAAGAGCCACCTCGGGCCGGCGCTGTACTCCCAGTTGCCAACACAGCGTGTTGTTGATCACCGGATCCCGGGGATCCCGTTGCTGCGCCGCACGCAAATCAGAGTTTGAGAACTCCCATTCCTCTGTCTCCGAGTACACCAGGGCCCGGTTGTAATACCCGATCGCGTTGTCCGGTGCGATATCGACAGCTTTCGTGAAGTCGGCTATGGCCTGTTCCACGTCCTTGTCGTTACCCCTCTGCAACCGGGCATTGCCCCGGTTCACCCAGGCCGTCGCCAGGTTTGGGTCTATACCGATCGCGCGTTCCAGGTCCTCGAAGGCCAAGTCAAGGTCGCCATCGTGACTCCGTTCCAGGTACACCGCTGACCGGTTTACAAAAACGCCCGCTCCCGCCGCGCCGGCGGCAATGGCGCTTTCCAGGTCCTGGAGCGCCCGGTCCAAGTCTCCGGGCTGACCCCTCGCGATGTAGGCCACGGCCCGGTTGAAGTACGGAGCGGGCAGGTGGGGAGCCAGTTCCGACGCCCGGCTGAGGTCGGCGATGGCCAGGTCCTCATCGCCCGGTCGGCCACGTTCCAGGTAGGCCAGGCCGCGACTGCTATGGGTGTCGGCGGAACGTGGCTGCACCGACAACACCTCGGTGAACCGCCAAATGGCCTCGTCCAGGTCGGCGTAGTCGCCGCCCAGGTAAGCTTGGCCCAACCGGTAGCGCAGATTGGCCAGGGCGGCCGGATCCGCAGGCGGGTGCTCCAGCGCCTGGAACAGCACAGTCTTGGCTAATTCATACTCATCACGCTGCAGGTACACTTGGCTCAGGGTCAGCAGCGCCACCGAACGCACCTCAGCCGTCAGGTCGATGTTGATGGCAGTGGGCAGCTCGGACGGCGAGGTGGCAATTTCCACAACCTGCGGGCCCAGGGACTCGCTCTCGGTGGGGGTCGAAGTCAGGTTGGCCAACACCCTTCCGCTGTCGTATTCCCCCCAGATTACGATCGCTGCACCCGATTGCTCGGCAGCCCATAATGCCGCCTGATGCCCGGGGACTGGCTCCAGCCAATCGTCGGTTCTGATTCCTTCAAAGTCCGCCAGAGGCAACCTCACGGTCGATGCTGGTCCTGAGGCGTCCGCGGATATTGAACCCCTGCTGCCCGGCGGTGTAGTTGGTGAATGGCGCTATCACGATCAGAGCCTCGCCCGTTTCGGCCACCGGATGGTCGGGCACATCGGAAGAACCGATCAGTCCCAGCGCCGCCACGATGGCGGACACTACCACCACCACCCCGGCTGAGATGGCTATCCGGAGTCTCCAGCGTCTGCGCTTGGGAACCGGGGGTGGATCGGATACGGCCGGCGAAGCGGGCGACGGAGTGAGGACCGGTTCCGCAGGCAAGCCCCGGCAGGGGTTCCTTCCGGCTCGAATTCCGCGGCCAGCAGCAACTCGTCCCGTTCCTCTGGCGTGAGCCTCAGCAGATCGGCACAACGGAGGACGTCCTCGCGATGGCGTGGCCTCGCGGTGAGGCCTTCCTTCCAGCGGATCAGGGTCGCGCGGCTCACCCCGATGCGCCGGGCCAGGTCGGCATCGCTAAACCCCGACCGGCCTATGTGGGAGGTGAGGAGTTCGCCGAAATTTGGCAAAAGATACAATCCTGCTACTCAAAACGGGCCGAGTGTTACACATCTGTCGTTCAGTGTACAGCCGGTGAACACCTAGACTCCACGTCGCCACACCCAAATTCTAAGGAGGCGATGAGATGTACCCAATCCTGTCAAAGGCAATCGGTTCAAAGGCAATCGTTCCACTGGCAATCGTGCTGCTAATGGGCGTGATGGCCTGCGGCGGCTCCGCAGATGCGCCCGCGCCGGCGGCAACCATTTCTGCCGCGTCCGCCGCTACGTCAGCGCAGGCGGCAGCCCCCGCTGCTGCGCCCGCTGCAATGAGCGCACCCTTGCAGGCGACGCGGGCTATGCGGCCCCGGAGCCGTCCCAGCCCGAGGGGTTTAATGCGATCGGTCGGCTCAGCCCCCGTCAACGACGCCGCCTACGACCTGACCTTCTTTCAGCACTACGGCGTCAACCCATATCGACACGGAGGACGACCAATTCTCCACCTTCGCCATCGACGTGGATACCGCGTCATACACCATTGCCCGCAAATTCCTTGACGACGGTTTCCTGCCCGACCAGAACTCGGTACGGGTAGAGGAGTTCGTCAATTACTTCGATCAAGGCTACGAAGCCCCCACCGATGACGCCTTCGCCATTCACATCGACGGCTCACCGTCCCCATTCGGCAACAGCAATCACTGGCTGATGCGCGTCGGACTGCAGGGGAAAGAGCTCCTGGAGGAGCAGCGGCAGGACGCCACGCTGATATTCACCATCGACGTTTCCGGCTCCATGGCTCGCGAAGACCGGCTGGGTCTCGTGAGGCAATCACTCCGGCTGCTGGTGGACGAGCTCCGCTCTGACGACAAAGTTGCCATAGTCGTCTACGGCGACCGCGGGTCCGTGCTGCTCGAACCCATCGGCGTCCGGGAACGGGGAACGATCCTGAAGGCCATCGACTCCCTGCAGCCCGGCGGGTCGACATACGTCGAGGACGGCCTGAAAGTCGCCTACAAGCTGGCAGTGGACGAGGTCGCGCCCAATCGCATCACCCGCGTCATGGTTCTCTCCGACGGAGTCGGCAACGTCGGCAACACCGGCTACGAATCGATACTGCGTCAAGTACAGGAATACGTCGACCAGGGCGTGACCCTTACCACCGTCGGTTTCGGCATGGGCAACTACAATGACATCTTGATGGAACAGTTTGGCCAACGACGGGGACGGCGCTTACTACTATGTTGACACCCTCTCGGAGGCCCGCCGCATATTCGTCGACGACCTCACCGGACCCTCCAAATCATTGCCCAAAGACGCCAAGGTGCAGGTCGAATTCAACCCCGAGAGTCGTCAGCCGCTACCGGCTCCTGGGTTACGAGAACCGGGACGTGGCCGATGACGACTTCCGCAATGACGCGGTGGACGCGGGCGAAATCGGCGCTGGACACAGCGTAACGGCCCCTCTATGAGCTGAACTCCGCGAAATGCCGACGGTATCCTGGGGACGGTTCACATGCGCTACCAGGACGTCGGGCTCAACGAGGTGGTCGAAATCAACCGGGAGTTCCATTACAGCGACCTGGGCCGTCACCTTCGAAGCGGCTTCTCCGAGGTTCCAACTGTCAGCGGTCGTTGCCGAGTTCGCCGAGGTGCTTCGCGGCAGCTATTGGGCTCGTGAGGGTAGCCTCCAAGCCGTGGGTCCGATGAGGCCCACCGCCTGCAGCAGCTTCTCCCGGAATCGACCTCCGTGTCCGATTTCGCCAGCCTGGCGACTGAAGCAAGAAGCCTGGAGGCCAATGCCAACGGCAACTGAACACCGTGCCAGCACCTGGGTAGTGTGCAACCCCTTCCTGACGGAGGGAAGTCGTACCTCGAACCGGCGATGGTGACAACGGCCTCAATCAGCCGACATCGGAGATGCTGAATCTGAAACTGCGAGGCGGACAGCTGCATCTTTCGGCGACGTCCAGCGCCCCGGCGTCAGGGGGCCGGGGCGCTGGACGTCGTCTGCTCCAGCGCCAGCTGAGCACTCGCAGTTCGCGCGTGTTATATCCGATCACAAATCCTGAGCCATCGATCGTGTATGCGACCACATCAGAGGGTTAAAGAGACCCTCAGAAAACGAGACGACGCCGAACTTAGTGGAACACTGTCTCGCGACCAATTCCCTTATGAACAGGCTACCGTATTCGTTCCGCGCTTCGCTGACGCCATGTTCAGTTACTGGGCTGCTTTGGTTGATGCCGGTCAAGACTTTGGCGAATTCCTGCTTCCCTCCTGTTCGTCGCGATCGGTGAAAGTGCTCATCATCGCGCACTCAAGCGGATCGTTCAGAGCCGACGGCTGGGTTGCTCTGAACGTTCCGTCGCCTACACTCTGGTAAGCAGGTGAGAGCCCTTTCGGCTATGACGTATTAGTGAGAATGTCCATTGGCAGTTCGCGGGCGAGACCCTATCGGACACAGGTCAGCAGAGTGAGCCTCGCTCAAGTGGCGGCGACGCTGACGGTTACGAGGTCGAGGCCGTGGTATTTCTGGTGGCGGACTTTCGGAAGCGTAGTGGCGCAGCAGGCGGTAGGCGACTTCGCCTTCGTCGGCGCACCGGAGGCAGCGCGCTGAGGTAGATCAGGCGGTCCTCGACGTTTTCGCCGTGCAGCGTCGAGGCGAACTCCAGATCAATCTTGCCGGACTCGTGGCGCGCCTTCACGGTGAGGTGACGGGGCGCGCCTTGGTCCTGGGGGTCTGCCTGGGAAACGATGGCCAGGGTCTCTTCGCCGGCGGCGGCCAGGCGGTCGGTGGCTACCGAGTCCCAACCCGACCTTGCCGCAAAGGCGCGCAGGAAGTCTTCGACCCGCTGAGCAGCGTGATCATCCAGCGTGAGCCGGATGCGGCGGCGCCGGCCGCCGGTCAATTCCATGAAGGTCGCCAAGCCACGGCAACGACAGCGCCGGAGGCCATACCGTTGCCCAGCAGAACACTCCAGAATCCGTCTCCCAACAGGTCAGGGAGGATGACCCCATTTTGGAAGCCCACGCCGATCCAGAAGGACAGGCCGACGACGACGGCCTTGCGGTGGTCCAGGCCGTCGCGGACGACTATCCGCATCCCTGCACGAAGAGCAGCGTGATGAAGACGGTTGTCGACGCGGCCACGACCGGGCTGGGTACGGCAATGAGCAGTGCGGTCAGCTTGGGAAGGAACGCCAGCGCCAACAGGACCACGCCGATCATGGCTCCCACCCGTCGCCGCCGCCATGCCGGTGACCTCCACCAGAGATATGGTTCCCGAATAGGTGGTATTGGGCATAGTACCGGCGAGGCCGGAAAGGAGGTTGCCCAAGCCATCCGCGTTGAGGGCGCCCTGCACCACTCGAAAGTCGGTGGCCCGGGGGCGGCGCTGGGAAACCCGCTGGATGGCGACGCTGTCGCCGATGGTCTCGATTGCGCCCCACGATGGTGACGACGATAAACGCCGGCAGCAGCGCCCAGAACTCGTGACCCGCGTCAAGTCCAGACCTGGCCAGGATCGGAACGGGACCCCGATCCAGGGGGCTTCCAACACATATTGCACGTCGTACATGCCAAAGGGAGCGGCCGCCACGCATCCCGCGACGATGCCGATGACCGGTGACCAGAGCCGCCACTGACGGGTGCCCACGAGGATCAGGCCACGGTCGTGACCAGGTGACCGTGGCCGCCACCATGGGCGCAATACTCGGGCCTCCCCTCGGGCACCTGGGTCAGCATGCCGAACAGAATTGGCATGACGGCGACCGCGACCAGCATGATTACGGTTCCGGAGACGACGGGGGTGAAATCCGGCGCAGCAACGACAGTCGTCGGCGAGTACAAACTGAAACAGTGACGACACGGCGATCAGTGGTAGCCATCAGCGCCGGGCCGGCTTGCACATCGCCGCCACGCAGACCGCATAGAACGTGCCTGAAGTGCCATCACCAGCACGTGGCCGGCTCCGATCTCGCCAGACCCGCACGGCCTGCAGATGGTGGCTCATAGACCGCTGACCAGCAGGGCGGTAAACACCGCCCCAGGCGATGTAGTCGGCGGCTGCGCGGCAATCCGGAACGCGATCACCACGGTCAGCACGGTCCCGCTCATCATGACCAGGGCTCCTGGAAGCCGGCGCCAACCGTCACACCTTTGGGAGGAATTTCCTGCGGTTCGTATCGAACGCTATCGTTTATGGACGCTTCAGCCATGAGTTATACCTCGTGCTTATTTATCGTTAACGACGTATTCCGCCTATCGTATTAGTGTCCTGGCGGACCAGATCCTTTCAACACATACATTGCTCCTGTACGCTGGTGCAGTACGACTTTTGTGTGTTTCCTTATCGCAACGAGCCAAAACTGGGCAAGGCGTGTGAATGGCGTCACGCTGTTCCGGCCACGCTGACCATGACCACATCGAGGCCGTGGTACTTCTGGTGGCGCACTCGAAGAGGCGTAGTGGCGCAGGAGGCGGAAGGACACCTCGCCATCGTCGGGGACCGGGGTAGGGCGCTGAGTAGGTGAGACGGTCCTCGACGTTTTCGCCTTCGAGGGCCGATACGACTCCAGCTCCACGGTGTTGCCTCGCGTCGGGCATCGATGGAGGCGTCGCGTGGCGTCGGGAGGTCCGTCGGGTCCTCCTGGAGAGAATCGTCAGCGTCTCCTCTCCGGCGGCGGCCAGTGCGGTCGGCGGATTCGGCGTTCCATCCACCCGATGCGGAGGCGAAACCGCGCAGGAATTCATCACCCCCTGGGATGCGTCGTCGTCCATCACGATACGCAGGCGGCGAACGTCGGCGGGACTTGCTGACTCGATGAAAGCCATCATCGCAACGGCGACGATCGCGCCGCGGTCATGCCGTTGCCCACAGCACACCCCAAGGAAGCCGTCGCCGAGCAGGTCGGGAAGATCACGCCGTTCTGGAACCCGACGCCGACCCAGAAGGAGACGCGGCGACGGTGGCCTTGCGGTGGTCGAGTCCGTCCTGGATGATGATTCGCATGCCCTGCACGAATAACAGTAGCGATCAGGACGCCAACGTAGGCGGGGCCACCGAGCGGGGATTGCGATGAGCAGCGCCGTCGCCTTGGGGAAGAAGGCCAGGACGATGAAGATGACGCCGACCACGATGCCGACTCGTGCGGGCAGCGATGCCGGTGACCTCGGCGAGGGAGATGCTGGTGGAGTAGGTGTGTGTTGGGCAGAGTCCGCCGGCGAGACCGGAGATGCAGGTTGCCTATGCCGTCGGTGTTGAGGGCTCCCTGGACCACCCGGTAGTCGGTGGCCTGGGGACGGCGGCGTGAAACGCGCTGGATGTCGGACGCCTTCGCCAATGGTCTCGATGGCTCCCACCAAGGTGACCAGGATGAACGCGGGCAAAAGCGCCCAGAATTCGATGGCCTGGCGTGAAGTCTAGCCCGGGCCATGCGCCGAAGGGTATGCCGACCCACGGAGCGTCCTCCACGTATTGCACGTCGTACATGCCAAATGGCGGCCGCAACCGCGCAGCCGACGACGACGCCGACCACGGGCGACCACAACCGCAACGAGGCGGTAGCGCGCAGCACGAAGGCCGCAATGGTGACTATCGTCACGACGACGACCACCGGCGGTGCGGCGGACGGGTGCCTTCAGGTGGCGCTGCCCAGGATGTCAAAACGATGGGCATGACGGTGGCGGCGATCAGCATGATCACGGTGCCGGAGACCACCGGGGTGAACACGCGGCGCAGGACGGAGAGCCGCGCCGCCAGGGCGAACTGATCAGCGCCGATACAACCACGAGACTGGCCATGACGGCCGGCCCACCCTGACAGCGCGGCGACGCATACTGCGAAGAACGCGCCCGAGGTGCCCCATCACCAGGATGTGTCCGGCGCCGATGCGCCAGACGCGGGCGGCCTGGAGGATGGTGGTGGCCCCACTGATGAGCAGCGCGGCGAAGACGCCCCAGGCAAGTAGGTTTTCGGGCTGATCGGCGATGCGGAAAACGACCGCCACGCCCAGCACGATCCCCCCGATGATGACGGCGGCGGCCTGGACGCCGGCGCCGATGGTCAGCAAGTTGGGGGATGCTCGTCCGGCTCGTAGCGGATGTGTGTCGTTAAGTTTGTGTGGTGGCCAAGAGATACTCTCCGAATACAAGTGTGACGTTATCGCCGTCTCAATCGGGATAGTGTGCAATGGTCGGTATTTACTGTATGCGGTTGGGAGTATCTTATCGCGACGGTCAATCACGCAACATCGTTGGGCACGGGATCTCCGCATGCGAGTTGGTCTTGGGCAGGGCCCGATGGTTGGAGAGCGTGCGGCGCGCTTTGCCGGTTCGTTTGCGCGGCACCGTTCGGCGCGCATACAATGGCGCTGCGAAATGACCCGGGAATGTTTGCGTCCGCGTATTGCCGCCGGATACCCAGCGGCGATCAGACGAAAGGGCTCCGGTTTTATGCCAAGCTAACACCAGCCGTAGAAGGCAATGGCCGGCCCGACGCCTCCCTATACAACAACCCACACCACACTGGTAACATAGGCCCCGACGAGCAGGGGGTTCCAACACGTGACCACAAGCGCCAGCACAGGATCGGGTCGCCGCGCTTTTCACAGACGCGCGAGAAGTCCACGACCAAGCCCTGGAACGTCTGCGCCAAGGCGATATCGCGACGCGGCCGAAAAGGCCTGGTGTGCACAAGCGCGCCACTGACGCGCTCATCCTCGCCCTGACCGGCGAGGAGCCCGAAAACGACCGCCATGACCACCGAAGGACTACTCGAGCTAGCCAGTCGAATTCGTGACGCCGAGACCCTGGTGGGACGTTATTTTACCCGGAATAGTTACTGCACGGTTCCTGCTTTTTACAACGGGATGTGGCGGGCCCGCACACCGAAAGACGCATCCTGGAAACGGCCCAGTACATCAGCGACGCAGAGGAACTGTCCAACAGATAACGCGGGAAGCCGGACGGTTCTAAACCTCTTCGTCAAACCCTAAGCACGCACCAAAATCTCTCAGGCGTCGCCGGTTTGCCGGACGGACGCCGACACAATCAGGAGGAGGCGCAAACCATGCCCATCGAAAAGTATCTTCCGCTCTGGATGCCATCATCGACGGTGACGCACCCATTGAAGAACACGGCTCCGGATTCGGTGGCGGCGAGGGGCCGGCCGAAGGACCGCTGTGGTGGAGCGACGGCGGGTATCTGCTGTTCAGCGACATCCACAACAACCGGCGCATGCGCTACACCCCCGGCTCTGGCGTAACCGTGGAAGCCGAGCCGGTGAACCGGCACAACGGGCTGACCCGCGACCAGCAGGGCCGGCTGATCGCCGCGGAGCACGACGGGCGGCGGATCAGCCGCTGGAGGCCGACGGGTCAACCACCGTGCTGGCCAACCAGTTCCAGGGTCGGCAGTTGAACCGGCCCAACGACGTGGTGGTCAGGTCCGACGGGAGCATCTACTTCACCGATCCGTGGACCTTCCGCCGGCCGCGCGAGCAATGGGAGCAGACCATCTCCGGCGTGTACCGCCTGTCGGCCGACCTGGGGACGCTGACCCTGCTGGTGGCTGACTTCGTGGTGCCGAACGGGCTGGCCTTCAATCCGGATGAAACCGTGCTGTACGTCAACGACTCCCGCCGTGGCATCATCCGCACCTTCGACGTGCAGGATGACGGCACGGTGTCGCTGGCCACCCAACGCCTGTTTGCCGACATGCGCGGCGAACGGGAGGGCGTGCCCGACGGATGAAGGTGGACACCGAGGGCAACGTCTACTGCGGCGGCGCGGGCGGTCTGCACATCATGAATGCCGGCGGCGAGACCCTGGGCATCGTGGTGCATGGTCAGCCGGCGACAACGAACCTGTGCTTCGGCGGGGACGACTGGAAGACGCTGTATTTCACCAGCCGGAACACCGTGGGCAGCACGCCGATCAAGGTCGCGGGAATTCCGGTGCCGGCGAAGTAAAACTGAGAACAGAACGGCGGAGTTGCAGTAAGCGCGGCTCCGCCTTCGCGTAAGTGACAGCGCCGAGGCGGTGACGATGGGAACCGGGTGCTAGAATGGTGATATGCCGGAAATCCGCGCATACGCGGACCGCAGGGGCCACATTCCATTTGATGAGTGGATGGATGACCTTTCTCCGCCCGTACGCCTGCGTATCCAGCACATCATCAATCGCATGGAGCAAGGTAACCCAGGGGACAGTCGAAGTGTAGGCGATGGGGTGCTGGAACGGCGAGCGCATTTTGGACCTGGGTACCGGATCTATTATGCCTGGGATAACAGAACGTTAATCGTCTTGTTGGGCGGGGGAGACAAAAGCGACCAGCGCGAGGATATCGCCAGGGCCATCGAACGGTGGAAGGACTACCAAAACCGGTGACGAGGTTGAATCATGCCGAGGTCAATCGACTGGAAAATCGGGGAGCGACGAAGGATCAATCGCGACCCGGAGTACCGTACCCTGACCATCGAGGGAGTGAGGGAACTCCTATCTACCGGCGATGAAGAAGACCGCAGGGTAGCCCACAGCATCGCGCGCGGGCTATTGGAGCTTGAGTTTGACACTGACGTGGAGTTGCTGGAACAGTTGCAGCAACCCATTTCCGCCTGACGCCAAAACGACACAAAAAACACCAGGAGGCAAGACCATGCGCGTAGTACGAATAGCCAATGTGGAGCACGTGCCGCTGGGACCCGCCGAGCCGGTACCCGGCTGGACCGGAGGCGAGGTGCACCGCACCCGTCAGCCGATCATTCCCGAGGGGGAGAGTGACTTTTTCAATGCCAGCGTCGTGAACTTTCAGACGGGAGCCCAGACGGGTTGGCATCGCCACAGCAGCGACCAGATACTGGTGATCACGGTGGGCAACGGCATCGTGGCCAACGAGACCGAGGAGCATCACGTGGGCGTCGGCGACGTGGTCCAGGTGAAGGCCGGCGAGAACCACTGGCACGGCGCGTCGGCGAACGGTTACATGGGGCACATCACCATCACCGCTAGTGACAGCACGGCCAGCCGGTAAATCGGCGAACGAATGGAGCAGGCAGGGGCGAATGATCATTCGCCCCTGCGTCCGAGGGCGAAATTATGGACCTCATAGACGAAATCCTCGACAACGTGAAGACCATTGCAGTGGTCGGCCTGTCGGACAATCCGGCGCGAGACAGCCACGGAGTGTCCAGGTACATGCAGTCGCAGGGGTACCGGATCATTCCGGTGAATCCGGCGCTGAACGGAGCGACCGTGCTGGGCGAACCGGCCTTCGACGACCTGGCTTCGGCATCAGCGGCGGCGCAGGCGGAGGGAGCGGCCATCGACCTGGTGGACGTGTTCCGGCGCAGCGAGTTTGCTGGGGCCGTTACGGATGACGCTGTCACGATTGGAGCGCGCTACGTGTGGATGCAGGACGGGGTGGTAGACCAGGCGGCGGCGCAGAGTGCGCAGGATGCCGGGCTGGGCGTGGTGATGGATGATTGCATCCTGAGGCAGCACAAGCGGCGGCGGGGCGGCTAGCAAGTCTCGCGGCGGCGGCGAGGCCACGTTCTCCCGATGCGTGAGCGGCTGTGATGCAATACGACAACCCATTCCCCGGGATGAATCCGTATTTGGAACGGCGGGACATCTGGCCGGATTTTCACGACGGATTGATTGTACAGCTGCGAGATATTCTCGGACCTCTGCTGCCGGATAACTACCGTATCGCCCTGCACCGGCGTGTTGAGGTTCAAGAGCCATTCGGTTCTGCCCTGGGCTTGAACCTGATGGTGCCCGACGCGCTGGTTACCAGGGAACCGACGGTCACTCCGGTGGGCCCAACCGCAACCGCGGAGGCTGCGACCGCCGTAGCCGCTCCGCCGGAAGAGGCCGGAGGCGTGCGCGTTCGGATGCCCCGGGAGATTCGGGTTGCTTGGCTGCGGGTGGAAACCGTGCCCGACCGGGAACTGGTAACCATCGTTGAGGTTCTGTCGCCTACCAACAAAGCGCCGGGGCGGGAGCGGCTTCGCTATGTCCGCAAGCGTGAGGTGATAGTCGCCAGCGAGCAAGCCTGGTGGAGATCGACCTGCTGCGGCGCTGGGAACCGATGCCGTTGGAGGTGCCGCCGCCGGCCAGCGACTACCGCGTCCTGGTGTGTCGTGGTTGGGAACGTCCCGACGCGTTGCTGTACCCATTCTGGGTAAAGCAAGCCATACCCAAGTTTGCCCTGCCACTGTTGCCGGAGGACGAAGTCGGCCCCGAAGTTGACCTGGGCTCGATCATCAATGCCATGCACCACACGGCGCGGTACGCCCCAAGTGGCGCGGTACGACGAACCTCCGCCGGAACCGGCATTTCCGCCGGAAGCGCAGGAGTGGGTCAGCGGACGGGTAGCGGGACTGTCGTAGTCCTCATGATCGTTCCATCTTCGGCTCGATACGGCGCGCCGGCCGGGCTTTTTCTTGACACTCAAACGGCCCGGCGAGTAGTATGCGGCCATCCGATAAAGGTTATCTGGTACGCGCTTGGATCGTGCGTCGCACGTGCGGTAACCGCCGTTAATCGCTTCTACCAGTGTTGAAACCGTAAAGTCACCCAGGAGGTACACGCCATGCCCACCAACCAGGAAATTGCCCAGATGGCGCACCTGATGCGTCGGGCCGGTTTCGGCGCCTCTTACGCCGAACTGGAACAGCGCGCCGCCCAAGGCTACGAAGCCACCGTCGAAGAACTGCTCAACCCCATTTCGCAGCCTGACCTGGAAATGGACATCCTGGAGCGTCACTTCGTCGACTGGAAGGAAATGAACGCTCTGGAAGTAAACCAGGCGTATCTCACCTACCGGATGATCAACACCAAGCGCCCGCTGCAGGAGAAGGTGGCCCTCTTCTGGCACGGGATCCTCTGCACGGGCAACTCCAAGTGCGAGCATGGCCGGCAGATCCAGTTGCAACTGGACATGTTCCGTGAGCTGGGCATGGGCAACTTCGACATCCTGTTGAAGGGCCTGTCCCGCGACCCGGCGATGGTGTTCTACCTGGACAACTGCATGAGCCACAAGGGCGCCATCAACGAGAACTGGGGCCGTGAGCTGCTGGAGCTGTTCTCCCTTGGAGTCGGCATGGACGGCGAGGCCAACTACTCGGAGGATGACGTCAAGGAAGCGGCCCGAGCCTTCACCGGCTGGACCATCACCAACGCCGTGCCCCGCTATCCCTACGGTCGCTACGAGTCGAACTTCCTCTACAATCCCTACGACCACGATAATCAAGAAAAGACGTTCCTCGGCGAGACGGGCAACCTCAACGGCGACGACATCGTTGAAATCATTGCCCGTCAGCAGTCCGCGGCGCGGTTTGTATCGCGCCACCTGTACAATTTCTTCGTTGCCGATGAAGTGCAGGTGCCGGCCTGGCAGAACACGCCACCACGTGATCCGGAAGCGATCGCGCTGCTGGAGCAGACGTACTTCGACTCCGGCTACAACCTGACCGCCATGCTGCGGGTCATGTTCAACGCGGACTTCTTCAAGAATGCCCGCTTCGAGAAGGTGAAGAGCCCGACCGAGGTGGTGATCGGAACGATGCGGCTGGTGCAGGACTTCACGTCGCCGAAGCTGGGCCTCAACCCGCTGGCCAACACCATCCGCTACATGGGGCAGGACCTGATGAACCCGCCCACGGTGGAGGGCTGGCACACCGGCGCCGAGTGGATCGACTCCGGCACGCTGGTGGAGCGGATCAACTTTGCCGCAGACCAGTTGGGCAACACCAGCCTGCCCGGCGTGCGCGAGATCGTGGCGCGACTGGGCGAAGAGCAGGTGAACACCGCCGAGGGCGTTGTTGACCGGTGTCTTGAGATGGTGGGCGCTTATGAGTTGGCCCCCGAAACGCGGGATCAGCTGGTTGCCTACACCGGCAATAACGGCGACCCGGCCCCGGGAACACCGGAATACTCGGACGCCGTGGCCCAGACGCTGCAGCTGATAGTGAGCACTCAGGAGTACCAGTTCGCCTAACCGTCGTTTGGTTTTGGCTGCCCCGGATCACCGACCGGCGGCTGGGGCAGCCGACTACCGGAGCGAAGGATGCGGAACAAGGAAGCGCGGACGGATGGTCCAGAGCGTAACGCACGGATTGGAATACCCAGCATTCCCGCTAGGGCGATGCCGTGGTATTTGGCCGTATTCGCCGTAATCACCGTCTATCTCGCAGTTTCCAATACGCTGGTACAACTAAACGCGAAAGAAATCACGGGGTGGATGGCCCTCCAGTACGTCGTCACCGGTGAATTGATACGAGCCGGTGCGGCAGCCCTCATCGCATCACCCATCATTACAGAGGTAAGCAGAGTGGTTATCGGCGCAATTTGGTCCGAACGCAGAGAGCGCAAAGCCCGCGAGCAGGGCCGTGCGGAAGGCGAAGCATCTGCGAACCGACGTTGGTCGGAATGGAATCAGAGGCGCAAGGAAGCGGAAGAGCAGGGTATGCCCTTCACTGAACCGGAACCCGCGTCCAGGCGACCTCGACCGACCTAACGACATTTGTTCCACCCTCATCCATTATCTCCAACGCAACAAGGAGAAACACAATGACCGCTACGAAGAAAGATCCGGTGCTGGTGGTGCTCCAGCTCTCCGGCGGCAACGACGCGTTGAACACGCTGGTGCCGCACGGGGACCCGCTGTATTATGACAATCGGCCGTCCGTCCGCGTGCCGGAGGGTCAGGCCCTGGACCTGGATGGGTTCGTCGGGCTCAACCCCAACATGGGCCCGCTCAAGAGGCTGTACGACGAGGGCAAGGTTGCCGTCATCCAGGGCGTGGGATATGCCAATCCCAACCGCAGCCACTTCCGCAGCATGGACATCTGGCACACCTGCGAGCCCGACAAGCAGGGCACCGAAGGCTGGCTGGGCCGCACCATTCGCGATCTTGACCCCAACAAGGAAAACGTGCTTACGGGCGTGAACTTCGGTCGCGGGTTGCCGCGGGCTCTGGCCGCCCCCGGAGTGCCGGTAGCCTCGGTTGGGAACCTTGCCACCTACGGCGTGCTAACCGGCATCGAGGCCGAGGACCAGCGCACCGAGGCACTGGACATCTTCTCCAAGATGTACTCGCCGACGCTAGGTCGAAGCTCGGTGGTGGACTACCTGTCGCAGACGGGCACGGACGCGCTCAAGGGCGCGGACATCCTCAGCACCGCTCCGGAGACGTACAGTTCCAGCGTGGAGTACGGCCAAGACGTGGTCGCGCAGTATATGAAGAACATCGCCCAGGTGCACCTGGCCGGGTTCGGCACGCGCGTCCTCTACACGACCGCTCCGTACAACAGCTTCGACACCCACGCCGGCGAGTTGGCAGCGCACGCCAGTCTTTGGAGCAACACCTCCAACGCCATCGCCGACTTCATGGACGACCTGCGTGAGCATGAAGCCAGCGACAATGTAACGCTGCTGGTCTTCACCGAGTTTGGGCGCCGCGTGCACGACAACGGCTCCGGCACCGACCACGGCAGCGGCGGCGTCGCCTTCGTGGTGGGCGACAACGTGCAGGGCGGGTTGTACGGCCAGTATCCGTCGCTGGCAGAGGACAAGCTCCTGGAAGGCGACCTCCATTTCAACACCGACTTCCGCAGCATCTATATGGACCTGCTGGAGAACTGGATGGGTCTGGATGCGCAGCCGCTGGTGAACGGGACCTTCGAGAAGTTGAACTTCATCTAGCCGATGCGCCGGGGCGGATGACCATTCGCCCCGGCCGGCCGCAAAACCCGTACCAGCAGCAACGGAGGAATGTCTTATGACCACAACCATCGACCCCAGGGCCCTGCCGTCTGTCGGGATCTCCCTGCAGTACAGCCACTCCATTGGCCGGGCCGAGTTCTCGGGCCCGGGGTTTCGCAACCCCACCGCCATGGCCCGTGGCGAAGAAGACGTGATGTACGTCGCCAACCGTTCCTACGACTACCGGCCCGACGGGAAGCGCATCACCATGTGCACCGTGGGCGAGGAGTTCATCAGCGAGTTCGCCAAGGGCGTTTTCGAGCAGGGCGATGGCGATTCCGTGTCCACCGACGGGGCCATCATCTGGCCCACCGCGATCACCGTGGGTCCCAACGGCAACGTGTACCTGGCGGACGAGTACCTGGACCGTATCAGCATCTACTCCCCGGACGGCGAATACCTCACCAAGTGGGAGCGGCCGGGCGACGGCGACGGCCAGTGGAACAAGCCCAGCGGACTGGTCTTCGGCGCCAACGGCACCCTGTACCTGGTTGACTGCAACAACCACCGCGTGCAGATGCTCACCGCCGACGGCGAGTACATTGGCCAGTGGGGCGAGCTTGGCGACGGCCCCGGCCAGTTCAACATGCCCTCGGCGTGGAAGTGGACCGGGATGGGAACGTCTACGTTGCCGACTGGCGCAATGATCGCATCCAGAAGTTCACCGCCGACGGCAGGTTCCTGATGCAGTTCGGCGCCACGGGCGACGGCCCGGGACAGTTCAATCGCCCGACCGATGTGGCGGTGGACAACGAGGGTGCGATCTACGTGGCCGACTGGAACAACGACCGGATGCAGGCCTTCCACCCGGACGGCTCCTTCGCCGGTATGACGTACGGCGAGGGCACCATCTCCCAATGGGGCATGGGCAAGCTGGAAGCAACCCGAAATGTGGGAGGAGCGCAGGATTCCCAGGGCCTGGATCGCGAGAAGCTGTTCTGGGGGCCTATTGCCGTGGAGTGCGACGACGAGGGTCGCATCTTCGTGGTGGAGACGGCGCGCTCACGCATCCAGGTCTTCCACAAGCTGGACTCCCTTTTCTATGGAGTCAATGAGCGAGTATCCGGTGGGGGCGGACGCCTCTAACCCGACCATCGTGGCGCCATGAGTGGGGGAGGATTCACAACCTCTCCCACAAGGGTGTTTCGGGTCGCGCAACGCCGGGACGCGTCCCGGCGTTACGCGACGGGTTTTCCCGGCTCGCGCGCGCCGCGAACTGTTGCGGCGGTGGTGATTAGTGGCCACGCAACCTTCGGACGCCATCAGGCGCGCGGTGATATACTGGCTCATCAATACGATTTTTCGAGTTCAATATTGTGACTACTCAGGAACATCTCGTCGCACGTTTGAAGCCGCTGGGGATCAGGTTGACCCCCCAACGCCTCGCCATTGCCGAAGTGGTGGTCAACTCAGCGGACCATCCCACGGTGCGCGACATTTTCGAGAGGGTGCGTGATTTCTTCCCGTACGTGACGCTGGCAACGGTGTATTCGACGCTGGCGCTGCTGGAGCGGGCTGGCATCGTGCGGGAGTTGCCGTTCCAGAAGCAGTCCCGTTATGACGCCAACCTGTCGCCCCATGCCAACCTGGTGTGCCTGGGCTGCGGCGCGGTGGTGGATGCGGAAGTCGGCCAGGAAGGCGTGGCCGACCTGGAACGGGCGGTCGGCGAGAACACGGATTTTCACATCTCCTCGCAACGAGTTGATTTTTACGGCTATTGCGAAGGCTGCGCCCGGGACAACTAGCCGGCAGCCCTCGGCACGAAAGCGTGGTTCACCGTGGTCGTCTACAACATCAGCTATGGAGAGCCGCAGCGCCGGTTCGATTTTCGGAAACTGCTGATAGTTCTCGGCATTCTGCTGGCGCTGATCCTCCTGGCGGCGGCGGCTTACGGCATTTACTGGCTGTTCACCGACGAGGATGGGATTGACCTGGCGGCGCCATCGGTTCTGGGCGCTGAAGCGTCCGATGCAGTTGCGGCAACACCGTTGAACGAGATATTACCGGGCCCTGTGTCCAAGACAATACAATACGGTATTCCTGGTGGACGTGAGCAAGAAGCATTGAGGACGGGGGAAACCTCCCGATCGTCAAGCAAGCGCTGCTGGATGTGGTGTTGCCCTACGTGGACCCGTCTCAAGGGCGGCCCGCCGAGAACAGCAACGCGGCGCTGATGACCTTACCGACGAACGGATCCCCTGGTGCCGATGGCGTCTTTTGACGAGACGGAGGGCGCGAAGGCGAATGGTTGAACGCGGTAAACGAGATGGCCACGCAGGATCGGCCGGCGTACATCTACGATGCCGTTAAAGATGCCCACCTGATGCTGCGGGTGGACGAGAAGACGAAAACCCGAGAGCCAACGTGATGTGCTGTGACCGATGGATCGGACGGCGGGTCAAGGTGATTGACCCGGCGAGTGCGACGCCGTGTCCTGATGGGATGGGGGCTCCGGGACAGGTGTGCAGCAGGACGTCGGATGCGGGCGGCAACGATGCGGCGTATACACCTTCGATCCTGCAGATCTGGACCCGTGTCCGGCGGGACTGGCAGTTGCTCCGGGGAGAGCTGCGTGGAGTCGTCCAGCGAGACCACACAGAATGAACTGCTGAGGCTGTTGGGAACGGAAGACAAGGTACCCAACATGTTGGTCCATACCATAGGGTTTGGCCAGGAGGCGGACCAGACGCTGCTGAAGCTACTGGCCAAAGCGGGCAAGATCGAAGGCCGCTACGTCTACGCCGATCACTAGGCGGTCAGGGATCGCCCATTGGCCCGTATCACGCGGCTAAGCCTCGTCAACTACCGCAATTTCCGCGAAGTCGACATCGCGCCGCCGGCGGGGGTGTCGGTGTTTCACGGCGGCAACGCTCAGGGGAAGACCTCCCTGCTTGAGGCGGCTTACACGCTGGCCGTGGGCCGGTCCTTCCGCACTGAACGCGAGCGGCAGGTGCTCAACTTCGACGCCGCGCGGGACGGCGGGGCAGCCTACATCACGGGAACGGCATGTGTCGACGGCAAATCGCTCACCGTGGTGATCGGCTACCAACCGACGGGCGCGAGAGTCCGGTGCGAGTGGAGGTAGTGACGCGGCGAGTCCAGGTCCGGCGACGCTTGCCGCCGGTACCAAGCAGATACGGATCAACCGCCAACCTGCCACGGCGGCCGGCCTGGTTGGCCGGATCGCAGCGTCCCTTTTTTCCGTGGACGACCTGGAGTTGGTACTGGGTTCACCATCGCACCGCCGGCGTTACCTGGACGTGCTGATCTGCCAGGCGGACCGGTCCTATCTACAGGCGTTGCAAACGCTTCCAGGCCGCCTTGCGGAACCGCAACGGCCTGCTGCGACGCCGGAGGGACGGACACGGTCGACCCGGAAGAGCTGCAGTATTGGGACGAGCACTTGTCCAGTCGGGGGCTGTGGTAACCTTCGGGGCGATCCGAGGCGCTGGCACGGCTGTCCGTTTTCCGCCCGTCGCCAGCATGGCGAATTGGGAGAGACCGGAACAGGACCTGGCGCTGGAGTATCTGCCCAGCGTACCCCCCGGCGAGTACCGTCGAGGATATATCGCCTCGGCGTTCCAGCGGGAGTTGCAGCGGGTCTCGGCGCGGGAGCAGGCCACCGCGATCACGGCGGTGGGCCGCAACCGCGACAACATTTGCGACCTCTGTCAACGGCCTGGATGCCGCCTCCCTTTGCGTCCCGGGGCGAGGCTCGAACCATCGCGCGCGTTGCGCTGGCGGAGGCCGAGTACCTGGCCGAGGTTCGCGGGGATGACCCGGTCATCGACTGGACGACGTTGTTTTCGGAAATGACGACCGGCGGCGGGAGAGGGTCTTGCAAAAGGTCGCCCGTATCGTCAGACTCTGGTCACCACCACCGACGTCGGACCGGTTCGCGAAGCGTTGGGACAATAGCGCCGCGTACTTCAGCGTGGCCGACGGCGCGGTGACCCCGCGAGACGAGTTCCGAATGACCAGCGTTGATCCGTTGCCGAGGCAGCAGCCATCCTCGCCGACGCCGAGTATGCCGTCGCCCTGACCGGAGCCGGCCTCATCGTGTGGAGAGCGGCATACCGTCGTTTTCGCTGGGGCCGGACGGCCTGTGGACCAAGTACGGGCAGCCGAGCAATTTGTCATATGGTGTGTTCTCCCGGGACCCGCAGGACTGGTGGGAGCAGAGGCTGAGCGATGAGGTGACGCCGGGCAACCCGACCTACGATCTCAAGGACGCGGTGGACAACGCCGAGCCCAACCCCGGTCACGTTGCCATCGCGCAACTGGAGGACGCGGGCATCATCAGGGCGGTGATCACGCAGAACGTGGACGACCTGCACGGAAGAGCAGGCAGCCTCCACCTGCTGGAAATCCATGGCAACCGCAACTACCTACGCTGCATCGGGTGCGGGTGGCGACGGCCACGGGCGGAGCACGCCATCACCGACGTTCCACCGGTGTGCGTAGAATGCGGCGGGATCATCAAGCTGGACACGGTGATGTTCGGCGAACCAATTCCGCGGGCGGTGCTGGATGCCTGTTTCGCGGAGACGCAACGCTGCGACGCGATGCTGCTGGTGGGAACGTCAGGGGCGGTGAACCCGGCCGCGCAACTGCCGTTGCTGGCCCGCGAGCGGGGCGCGTCGATAATCGAGGTCAACCCCGAGCCAACCCAGCTGACAGCGGCCGCGCACGTTGTAGTGACCGGACCGTCCGGTGATATGCTGCCGCGAATCGTGCAGGCGCTTCGCTCCGGTGAATATCGGTCAAACTGAAATGGGTGAATACCTCCGAAATTTGTGGCAGGCCGTAACCGAATGGGCCATCGCGGCCAGCACCGTGTGGACGGACCTATTGATCGCCGCGGTCATCATGTTGGCCGCGATTGCCATAGCCGTGCTGTTCAGCCGAATTATATTCCGGCGGGTGCTGCGGCTGTTCATCTGGTTCGGTCCCGATTTTGACGTCCGGATGATCGGTGCGACACGAGCACCCATTGCAGCCATAATAATTTTGATGGGAGTGTATCTGGCGCTGAGTACCCTCTCGTTGTCGAGCGCCGTTCATGATGTGGTGAACAAAGCCACCGCAATCCTGGCCATCCTGATTGGCTCCATGTTGGTCAACTCCGTCGCGTCCGTAGCCTTGCAGTGGATGCAAGTCCGGTTGTCCCACAGCGATGCGGCTGACACGAGCAGCTGGGCGCTGCCTCTTGCCCGGCGCGGCATCATGATTGCGGTTTTAACCATGTCGGCCATGCTGTCCCTGGATGTTCTGGGCGTCAACGTCACCCCACTGGTTGCCGGCCTCGGCCTCGGCGGCCTGGCGGTGGCGTTGGCGCTGCAGCCCACTCTCAGCAACCTTTTCGCCGGCACTTACGTAATAACCGAGGGCGTCGTCAGTGTCGGCGACTACATCGAAATGGAGGACGGTGTGACGGGATACGTGGTGGACGTAAATTGGCGCAGTACCCGTCTCCGGACCTGGACCAACAACCTGGTAATCATACCCAACTCCCGTTTCGCCGAAACAATCATCACCAACTACAACAAGCCGGATGAGCCCGTCAACGTGTACCTGACCTGCGGCGTGGCCTACGAGAGCGACCTGCATCGCGTCGAGCAGGTGAGCCATGAGGTGATGGACCGGGTGCTGGCCGAGCATCCGGGAGCGGTGCGGGATTACGGGGCCTATTTTGGCTATGCGACGTTCGGGGAGAGCAACGTGGACTTCTGGCTGTTCGTGCAGGCGAAGGATCGGCTGGCGAGTTTTGAAGTGCGCAGCGAGCTGATCAAGCAGGTGCACGCTCAGCTGGCCGCGGAGGGGATCACGATCAACTATCCGGTGCGGACGTTGCACTTCCCGGATGGGTGGAACCCTCAGGATGGAATGCCAGTGTCGCCCGGCGCAGCGGCCGTGCGGGCGCCTGCCATTTCACATACCCGCGCCGACCTGGCTGTTGACACACCGGGCGGCGGGGACGGGCCGGACGTTTAGGCAAGAGCGACGCGGCGATCCCGTTCGGGTAGGGGCGAATGCCGCTCCGTCGAGATTGCCGCGCTGCGCTCGCAATGACAGGTGGATGAAGGCGGATGCCTGGTCCCAACGCGATGCCTGGTCCCAACGCAACGTAGGATCAGGCATCGAAACTGCGCTAGCGGGACAGGCCGTAGGCGGTGGCCTGGAGTTTGGCGTCGCCGGTGGAGTTGAGGCGCTGGGTGATGCTGTCGATCAGAGCGCCGACGGCGGTTTCGCCCCAGAACCAGGTGTGGATGTCGGTTTCGCTGACGTCGGGGCGCTGGGCCATGCGGGCCTCGTAGCAGAAGGCCTTGAGGTCATCGGCGCAGTAGCGAACGAACTGGGGAACGGACACGTCGGCGGGGCGCTCGTCCATGTCGGCGTCGTCGCGCTCGGCGTAGGCTCCAGGAAGCGGATGATGCCGCGGAACGCGTCGCTGGGGGATGCCGGTGACGCCCACGGCGGTGCGGCCGCGCTGTTCCTGCCAGCGCTCGTAATAGCCGCGCAGGGCGGTGATCTCGTCGGCCGCGTCGAGGGGCTTGACGGAGTCACCGTTGGTTGACGCGGCTACCTCAGAGGCCTGGGGAAGACCGATGGGGCCGGCGTCTTCCGGATAGTCGGCCAGGACCGGGCCGGAGTCCGCGTCCAGCGTGGCCAACGCCGCGGCGAGGACCTCGTGCTGGAAATCGGGGTCGTTGGGTTTGCCCATGGTGTAGCCGAAGTAGAAGGGCACCCACAGGGCACGGGGCGGGCGGACGCGCTCAGCGTGTTCACGGACGAGGGCAACGGCCACAGTGGTCAGGCCGGCTTCTTCAAAGACCCTGGCAAGCACGCTCACGGCGTGGGTGCAGAGGGGTCAAGTAGGGGTCAGCAGGACGAGGTCGACGCCCTCCGCCTTGAGACGCTGGGCGACCTCGGGTCCGGTCTGCTCGGCGACGACAGTGCAGTCGCGGAGGGCGCCCATGAACGAGTAGTGATTGGGGGCGACGGATCCGATAACGCCGCGCTCTGCCAACTCCCGCACCCGGTCCATGGGGAAAGTGATGTTGATGTCACGGTAGATGGCGGTGCGGTCGAACCCGATGCTGAAGTGGCTCTGGACGATGTCCGCCGGGTCGGAGTCGCTGGGGATGACCCGATAGGTGGACTCGCCGCCGGGATGGTCGCGGTTGAAAGGCTTGTCGTCGCGCAGGTGGAGGCCGGCGGTGGTGACGATGGCGGCGGTGCTTGCGACAACGGCTTGGACAGCGGCGACCAGGGAGTGCTGTCGGCTTCCATGCAGGGGAAGAACTGCAGCATCTGGCGCTGGACTTCGGACAGGACTGACAGGCGGGGCATAGCTACCTCTCTTCAACCGAGCAATGACAATACCCGGTGGACGAAGTCGTGAACGCGGCGACGTAGAACATCCAGTTCGTAGTCACCTATATCATCGTGATAGAAGTTGCGATGGAACCTTTCGGCGTGGGCAAACCCGTATTCTACGGAAGGGTCATGGTGTTCGTCGGATAGCAGTTCTGCGGCGTCCCTGAATGAGTTGTGACTGGCAAGGCGCTGGCCGCGCTGCAGGGCAACCGCCATCAAAGAGTGGGCTGCTGCACCCCACAACTTTTCGGATGCCTGCAAGCGATCTCCAGAGGCAAATTCGCGGTCGGATGCAGCTAAAAAAGCTAGAGCCGTCCTAGAATGATCCTCCGTCAACATACCATAGCCAGGAGGCAACGGATGTAGTCACGGGCTTTGGCGCCGTCGTAGGCCAAGGCCCGAAGCTCCATGAAGTCTGTTTGGGCGTTGTCACGGAAGTTTTCAGCGTAGATATACGTCAAGGAGATAAGTTCGTCACTTTCTTCCTCGGACAGCTGTTCAACCACCGTTCTCAGGGACCGTCGGCCGCCGTCACAAGGCCAGCCGCGATGGGCTGCTATCGCCATGATCGCGTGGACGGTTGCTTTCCAGAGGGTTGCGGAAGCCGGCAGATGTTTCCGGTCCGCGAAATGCCGGTCCGACTCGGCCAGCAAGCCCCAAGCAGCAGCGACGTGGTCCGATGCCGTGATGGACGTTGCTTCCGTAGCCATGAGGAGCGCCAAGTGTCGGGCGTTGCAGGGGCGAATAATCATTCGCCCCCGCATGGAACCGATTAGTCGAACATGATGGCGCCGCGGCCGATTTCTCCACGGTCGAGGTCGGCGTAGGCCTCGTTGATCTGGTCGAGGGTGTAGTGGCGGACGACCAGGTCGTCGAGGTTGAGCTTGCCGGATTGGTACAGGTCGACCATGACCGGCATGTCGGTGCGGGATCGGGCGGAACCGTAGTAGGAGCCGCGCAGGGTCTTCTCGTTGCGGACGAGGTCGACGGCGTTGATGCTTGCCTCCTGGCCCCAGGGCGCGATCCCAACCACCGTGACGATGCCGCGCTTGGCGGCCATATCGTAGGCGGCCTTGGTGGTGTCGCCGCTGCCGAAGACCTCGAAGGTGTAGTCGGCGCCGCGACCGCCGGTGAGATCCTTGACCTGGCGAACCGGGTCCTGGTCGGCGGCGTTGACGGTGTGGGTCGCGCCAAAGCGCATGGCGAACTCGAGCTGGGCCTCGCGGATGTCCACGGCGATGATCTGGCCGGCGTTGGCTAGGGCCGCGCCCATGATGACGCTGAGGCCCACGCCGCCGCAGCCGATGACGGCGACGGTGCTGCCGGGCTTGATCTCGGCGCTGTAGATGGCCGCGCCGACGCCGGTGGTGACGGAGCAGCCGATCATGGCAGCCTTGTCCATGGGGATGGAGTCAGCGAGAGGCACCACGCCAGTTTCGGGAACGACGGCGTACTCGGCGAAGCAGGCCACCTTGCCCATGTGGTGGACGTCCTTGCCGTCGGCGTGGAGGCGGGTGGTGCCGTCGAGCATGTTGGCGCCGGTGGCCGCGTGGAGATCACAGAGGTTGCTGTGGCCCTCGAGGCAGGAGCGGCAGCGGCCGCAGGCGGGCACGAAGGACAGGATGACCTGGTCGCCCTCGCTGGCCAGGGTGACGCCAGGGCCGGTCTGGACGACGGTGCCGGCGCCCTCGTGTCCGAGGACGACGGGGATGGCGATGGGGGCGTCGCCGTGCATGAAGTGGCGGTCGCTGCGGCAGATGCCGGCGGAACCGACTTTCACCAAAACCTCGCCGGCCTTCGGCTCATCGAGATCGACCTCACGAATATCGAGAGGCTGACCAACTTCCCACATAACGGCAGCTTTTACCTTCATAACAATACGTTTTTCTCCTCAATTTTGCGACCAATTATATAACGTTTCTTGGCCCGGCGAACCATCCCTTTCCGGTGGGAACGCCTTGCGTCAGAGCCGTGGAGAAGCCCGGGAAAAGGCCCCAAGGTATCTCTCCTGGGCCTTTTCGGCCGGGAACGGCCGCAGGGGCCGCCGTGGCTAAAGCGTGTTGACTTCTCAGGGCAGGGGCCGTTAACCTGCCGCCGCCGGAGAGGACTGCTCCGGCGGCTATCAGGCCAAACCTTTCAAGGAGGTCTAACCTGCTATGGCGGATGATATCACCGCCGATCCATCGGCTTGCGTCGCCCGCACCATTTACAACCGCCCCTGCGACATCCCCGTCTATCCTGGCGACGACGTCTGCGAAGCGCACGCCATCGCCCGCACCGAACATGAGAATTGGTGGGACTGGGACGACCAGGACGCGGCTGAGAATTTCAGACGCCAAGAGCTTCTCGAGCTTCGCAATGCCTTGCTCGGCGTCGGCGTCCCCATCGATACTGACCAGCCGCCGGTGCTCCGCCTTACGGACGAGGAGTACAGCGTCCGGAGCGGATCTCGCGGAGGGCTCCGCTACTCGGTGGCCTTCGACCCACAGCCGGACGGAACGGCGATCTACGAGTGCGGCTGCCGCGGCTGGTTTATTAACCGGCGCTGCAGCCATATCGACCAAGTAATCGACTTCATCGGTCCCGACGCCCTCCCACAAAGGCTGCCCGAATGGGCCGAGGAGAGAGGGCAGTGCTCAGCGCTCACCGCGCGCGGAACCCAATGTCGCAACACGGCTATCGACGGTGTGGCCTACTGCGGTCTCCACCTGCCCGAGGTCGAGGCGCCACCGGAGCCAGAACCGGAGAGAGTGGTCGTCAGCGGTCACACCACAGATTCTCAGCCGGAGATTGATGAGAAACCTCAGACGGTAGCTAAGCGCACTCCCTGGTGGCGCCGTTGGTGGATGGTCATCGTCTGGATCATCCTGGTCATCATTGTCGTTAACGCAATCGGCCAAGCCCTCTAAGGAGCACGTCATGAAAAATGCCGCCGATAATCAGTACCAGCAGGGCAGGTTCTCTCGCTGATCCTGCAGGCCGGCTATCTCGAATTGGGCGGTCATCTCGGTACCGTCGTAGTTGGCGACGCGGATGACCCCGTTATTGGCATCGAGCAAGTCGTGGGCGAAGAGACGGCCGTTATTCATGAACACCGCCTCGTTGTTGGCCGACTCGTTGCCGGAGCGGGTCTGCGGCGGCTGATCATCGACCTTGTAGGTCACCTCGATCCGATCAGTACGGACTTTGTCGGCTAGGAACCGGCCGCCCCAATGGACCATTGCGTCGAGCTCCCGCTCGTCGCTGGAGCATCGAAGCACCAAGATCGGGCGGTCGTAAAGGGACGCATGAGGATCGGCCCCGACTATCTGGCCTACCGTTGATACCAATTGCCGAGTGACGCCGGTGACCGGATCAGGGTCGGTGAGCTTATAACTCCAGGGAGACAGCGGGACCGTGGGAGCAGGAACGGCCGTGGGCGTGGGCGGCACTGCAGGCGCAGACGCGGTGGGGGAGCATCCCAGGGCAGTGGCCACCAGGAAGACGCCAACGGCGCAGAGGAGCGTGGTATATTTCCACATGCAGTGAGACCTCCGAAACAGGTTTCGCTGAAAAGCCGCCCGGTGATCTCGATCCCACTGGCGGCGCGACTGTAGCACGGCGTTGCTCTGGCGGGCAACTGGAGTACGAATGGGCGACGTGATCAAGATCGACATCCCGGCGGGCTACGCGGCTGATAGCGAAAGGTTCCCGCTGGGACCGCAGCCACCCGGGTCGTATTGACGATCTGGGAGGTCGAAGGGCATCCGGCGTGGGCACTCGAGGTGCTGGTGGCCCTGACGCCTTGGCAGCGCGAGCAGCAGGATTAGGCGGTTTGCACGTTGGCGGCGGCGTGGAGGCCGAGTTCCTCCACGGACTGTTCGCGCATGAGGAACTTCTGGACTTTGCCGGTGACGGTCATGGGGAATTCGTCGGTGAGCTTGACGTAGCGGGGGACCTTGTAGTGGGCGATCCTGCCACGGCAGAAGTCGCGGATTGATTCTTCGGTGACGTCGGCATCGGGCTTGAGGCGGACCCAGGCCATGACTTCCTCGCCGAACCGCTGGTCGGGCACGCCGATAACCTGCACATCGTCGATCTCCGGGTGGGTGTACAGGAATTCCTCGATCTCGCGGGGGTAGACGTTCTCACCGCCACGGATGATCATGTCCTTGAGGCGGCCGGTGATCTTGTAATAGCCGTCCTCATCGACGGTGGCGAGGTCGCCGGTGTGCAGCCAGCCGGCGGCGTCGATGGCGTCGGCGGTAGCCTCGGGCATGTTGAAGTAGCCCTTCATCACCATGCTGCTGCGGGTCTGGAGCTCGCCCTGCTGGCCGATCTCCACCAGCTGATTGCTGTCGGGATCAACCAGGCGAACCTCCACATTGGGCAGGACCTTGCCCACGGTGGAGACGCGGCGCTCGATGCTGTCGTCGGCGAGGGTCTGGGTGACGACCGGGGAAGCCTCGGTCTGGCCGTAGGCGATGGTGATGCGGTCCGCGCCCATGCGGTCGATGACCTCACGCATCACCTCGATAGGGCACGGAGAACCGGCCATGATGCCGGTGCGCAGGGAGGCGAGGTCGAAGTCGGCGAAGTCGGGGTGTCCCAATTGGGCGATGAACATGGTGGGCACACCGTGGACGGCGGTGCAGCGCTCGGTGGATATGGCGCGCAGGGTCTGGAGGGGATCGAAGTGCTCGGCGGGGATGACCATGGTGGAGCCGTGCACGACGGAGTTGAGGCTGCCCATGACGCATCCGAAGCAGTGATAGAAGGGCACCGGAATGCAGAGGCGGTCGCGCTCGTCCATCTCCATGGCGTCGCCGACGTACAGGGCGTTGGCGACCAGGTTGTGGTGGGTGAGCATCGCGCCCTTGGGGTTGCCGGTGGTGCCGGAGGTGTACTGGATATTGATGACATCGTCCGGGTCGCACTGGGACTGGCGGGCCCGGAGGTCCGCGTCGCCGGCCTGGCCGGCGCGGTCGAGCAGATCGCTCCAGCGCCACATGCCAGAGGGTGTGGCAGCCGAAGGATCATCGTGGGGCGGGATGAATATCGCGTGGCGCAGGTGAGGGAAGCGGGCGGAGATTGATGTCGCCGGGCGCGGTATCGGCCAGCTCTGGGACGAGTTCGTTGACCATGCCCGCGTAGTCGGAGGAGCGGAACCGGCCGATCAGGATGAGGGCGCCAATCTGCGCTGTTCGAGGACATAGGCCAGTTCATGAGTGCGGTAGGCCGGGTTGACGGTGACCAGCACGGCGCCGATCTTGGCGGTGGCGAACTGGGCGAGCACCCACTCGGTGTAGTTGGTGGCCCAGATGCCGACATGCTCGCCCTTCGCGATGCCGATGGACAGGAGGCCGCGGGCCACGCGTTCCACCTCGGCATGAAACTCGCGGTAGTTGAACCGTGCGCCGGTGGCAGTGTGGACCAGGGCGTCGCGGTCGGGGAAGCGGTCGGTCTGCTGGTCAAGGATGTCGCCGATGGGGAGGCGGGTATCGATGCTATCAGCCACGGCAGCACCTCCTGAGAAGGTTTATGGATGTTCAGTTCGAAGCGAGCTGTGCGAGTCCGTATGATGGACCACAACAAGGCTATTGTATCCTTTTGCCACTACGCCGAGCAGCTATATGCGATGAATTCGTGGCCTGGTGCAGCCAAGACGGAAGGGTTCTGCCACCGTGCGTCGCGGCGGAACTGCCGGTTCCAGGGTTGCTGAACCACCAGTGTTGCGCGCTTAGTGAGCCAACACAAAAGGGCAGCACGGCGCACCATGCTGCCCAGTCCAGCGCAAACGGTTTTCCAGAGTTACGGTTCGGCAGCAGGCTTGGCCTGCGGAGGCATCTTGCCGCCGGGGGGTTTGTTTGGAGCCCACACCTTGGGGGATGCCAGGCGTGGGGCGGTGCCTTCGATCAGTCTGACGCGCCGGCCGCGGATTTCAGGTTGTTTGTTGTCAGTTGGCATGATCTTCCTCTACTTAGATACTGCCTCTCAGCAACCTGTTTTCACCATATCATAGACTGTTGTGGCAGTCCATCCTTGAGCAGAACGTGAGTGTCTAAATGATCAGGGTTGTAGAAGTAAGAATATATTAGAACAGTTTCAACATCTCTGGATATGATGAACTCACAAGGTTCGTTATGGTACTCTCCCGGCTCAATAACCAACTCATTGGGCCCCAGGCGATGAAACGCTTCATCCAACACTGGCCAGTCGATATCCGTATGCTTTTCGGAGTTGAAGGCTGCCTCGTAAAGGGCCTCGATATATTCGTCGTTCAAGGGCTGGATCTGGTGCAGCCTGAAGAAACTTTCACGTATTTCCACCCTGACCTTGGAGCTATTATGCAAGGTGGCGGTTACGGCGACGTGAACATACTGCGTGCCGACGGTGCGGTGCGTGGCCGATTGGGTAACCGTCAAGTGCGGCTCGAAGTCGCGGAATAGTTGCAGCTTCCGGTAAGCGAATACTCCGCCGGCGACGATGATGACGGCGGCGGCAGACAGTTGGACGATGCCAACGATGTCGCTAATCCTTCCGATGTCAGCGTTGGTGCGGTCGGGGTCGGTCAGCCATAGGTTGAGCAGAAAGACAATAGCAACAACCGCCGTGATCGCGGCCACGACAACCAGCAGATCGCGTGCCAAGCGGCGAAACCGGCGGAACCGACTGTTGAATGCGTCCATGCCAACCATTGGTCCGGCGCGATTGCGCAGCGGGTGACGATTGTAGCATCGCCGCTGGAAACCAGCACAAAAACGCGCGAAATTGCGCGCCGGGTTTTTGACACTGGGGGCGGTTCGGGGTAGCATATTCTCGCAGTATTTCTGCTCATATTTGATGGCGCCGGCGGCCTTGTGATTGTGCAACCTAATGCCTTCGTCTAACCAGACTGCCACCGGCCACGTGTTATCGATCTGATGCGCTGGAAGGCGGCTGGCGACTGCTGCGGCCACGCGCTTGCACTCCGTTTCCTGGGAGAAATACCTTGACTAGCCCTACCGCTAATACCGCCGACCGGCCCGATGCCAAGTCGCCGCTGTCCGGACCCGAAATTGTCCCTGATTTTGAGGCGGCGCTGACGCGGCTGTGCGCGATAGCGCGGAGAGGCCAGCGTGTGGACAGCCCTTTATACAATCCGTCGGAAGAGTGGATTGTCGCCAGGATGCCGATCTTCCAGGATCTTCCAGCCCAACAACAGTCTGAGTTGCTGGCCGAAGCGCAGGCGCTGGAATCGGAGGCAGCGGAAGCCAACGCGGCCGGCCGCGCGTCCAGCAAGGTGTGGCCCGAGACGGTGTTCCGGCTGGATAATGGGGGACTGGCGTTCTTCAGCCAATTGGGCGTGGTGCGCCGGCCCGACCTGACGCAGTACTTCGTCGAAGGGTTCACCCGCAATCGGGACGCCCTAGCGTTCTCGGAGGATAACCAGCGACTGTTCACCGAGGTATTTGACCGAGTTTGCGAGAAGATGGAGGCCCACTTCGCCAGCGGAGAGGGCATCGTGCAGACCGACCGGCAGATTTGCGACGCGCCAGGTCGGTCTTTTCATGCGCGGCAACTGCTGTTCGGGACACGATACATGCAGGCGCCCTACATGTGGCGCAGGCTCACCTTCGACCTGCCCCAAGAGCAGTGGCAGGAAGCGCCGGACATCCTGGAGGTGTCGGTGCCCCACTGGATGGACGACCTGGGACTGGAGGACGATCTGAAAACCCAGTTGCGGGAGGCTGGCATCACGCAACTGGTGTTCAAGGCGCCCACGCGCGGTCTCTCGCTGCACTTCGGGTTTGACTACGTGGGCGAGCACAAGATGGGGCCGCTGTCCATCGCCATGCACCAGGTTAAGCAGAAAAACGGCCTGGCAGTACAGGCGGCGCTGAGCATGGCGCGCGTGCGCAAGCTGGACGGGGACATATCCAATACGGCGCTGGTTACCGTGGGTCCGTCGCTGCACGGCAAGAGCACGCTGACGATCATGGTGGAGCTGGCTAACAGCGAGTTGGCCGGAGTGCTGGAGCTGAAAACCGACCCCGAGGAAGGGGTCTACCCGATGAACGACGACATCGTGCTGCTGCAACCGCTGGATGATCCCGTCCCGAGCAACCGGGGCGGGCGGCGCGCGATGATCTCCCACGCCATCGACGGCACCGAGAACAACTTCTACGCCGTGCCCTTCGGCCTGACGCGGGATGACGATCCCATCACCTATGACGTGTTGCGGGGTGCGCCGGGGGTCACTTCCCCCGACGAGACGCTGGAAAACGTGCCGGTTCACGTGGACAGCCAGGAACCCAACTACCTGGAAAACCCGGTCCGCAACATGCGGATGATCCTGTCGCGGCGCGGCCTTTTGCAGCGCAAGGGCGCGGCGGGAATCATTTCGAAGATCACCGGTGGCCGGTTGAACGATTCCGTGCACGTGCCCATGGAAAACACGGACCGGGTGTTCTGGCAGGAGGTGATGCGGCAGAACACCGTGATACCGCCGCTGCGCCGGCTGAGCCTGGAGCAGTACATCCGGGTGCTGATGTACGGCGAGGCGGTGCAGATGGGAGCGGCGATCGGCGCCATCGGCCGGCCGTACGTCGAGTATTTCTCGGACCCGTTCATCATCGGCCTGGAGGATGAGAACGCCAACCTGTTGTACCACGTGCTGCAGCAGTTGGCCTGGGGCGGCATGCCCCAGGAGTATTACGCCTTCAACACCGGCGGCGTGGGCGCGGACAGCAACGAGGAGGCATCCGGTTCACGTTACCGGAAGATCCCCGAGAGCTGACGATGATGCTGCAGGAAGCGTTGTTGCGGAACGCGGTCAAGTTCGAGTACGACGGCATGCTTCGCTCGGACGTGGCCGTGGCCATCTTGGATGCGGACGGCAACGAGGTGGTTGACCTGCGCCAGGGGTGGCTGCCGGTCAACATCTATGGGGAGGAAGACTACGCCGAGCGTGTGGTTGAGCTGATGCGACGACGATATTACGGCCGGGACCAACAGGACAAGGCGGGCATTCTGCGGTACACCAAGGTGGTGAACACCATCCTGGACATCACCGATGCCCCCGCGCCGGTCAACGAGCGTGAACTGTCCTGGCTGCTTTCGTTCTACTGGTCGTTGGACCAGGCGTACGAGACCCTGTCGGAAGCGGCCGCACACCGCGCCGAGGGGATGCGCCCAGTGTCGTACCAACTGGGGGAGATACAGCGGAAGCTCGATGCCGGATTGGCGAATGGGTTGTCCATAAGCGATGCTGGACGGCAAAGCCTGGCTGGGCTGGGGCTGCGGGCGGGGTAGGTTGCTGCTACTCCTGGCGTTCCACTACCACGGCCACGGCCGTTACCCGGTATCCGCAGCACCCGATCCCGTGGACCCTGCCGCAGACAGTGAGTAGACGCTTGAAACAGTCGAATCGGGGCGAGTAACCATGGCAAGTGACAACATCCAAATACTTGGCGCCGTGCCGCCACAATACACGGACGTTTTGAGCGATGACGCGCTGGAATTCGTGGCCGAGTTGCATCGCAACTTCGAGACCACCCGGCGGCGGCTGATGCAGGCTCGCGTCCGCCGGCAGGCGGAAATAGACGGCGGCGCGACGCCGGACTTCCTTGCAGAAACCCGGAGCGTCCGCGAAGGGGACTGGCGCGTGCAACCTGCGCCCGCCGACCTCACCAACCGGCGGGTGGAGATCACCGGCCCATCCTCCAACCGGCGCATGGTGATCAACGCGCTGAACTGCGGGGCGCAGGTCTACATGACCGATTTCGAGGACGCGCACTCGCCGGCGTGGCTGCCACGCTTGACGGCCAGACGAACGTGCGCGACGCCTACCGACGCATCATCAGCGACGAAGCGGCAGACGGGAGGCAGTATCGCCTGAACGAAAACATCGCCACCCTGTGCGTGCGGCCCCGGGGGCTGCACCTGATGGAGCGGCACGTGTTGGTGGACGGCGAGCCCGTGGCCGGCAGTTTCTTCGACTTCGGCCTGACGGTCTTTCATAACCACGTGGCGCAGCAGAGCCACGGAACCGGCCCTTACTATTACCTGCCCAAGTTGCAGTCGTACCTGGAGGCGCGGCTCTGGAACGACGTTTTCAGATACGCCGAGGAACGTTTGGGCATCCCGACCGGAACGATCAGCCCGACGGTCCTGATTGAGCACATCCTGGCGGCGTTCGAGATGGAGGAGATCCTGTACGAGTTGCGGGAGCGGCCGGCCGGCCTAAACCTGGGCCGTTGGGACTACATCTTCAGCGTGATCAAGGTGTTCAATGGGCGCAGCGATATGGTGTTCCCCGACCGGGCGCAGGTGACGATGGCGACGCACTTCCTGACGTCGGCGGCGCATTTGCTGGTCAACACCTGTCACCGCCGGGGCGCGCACGCGTTGGGCGGCATGTCGGCGTTCATTCCGCGCCGGGACGATGCGGCGGCCAACGAAGCAGCCTTCGCCCAGGTGAAATCGGACAAGCAGCGGGAGGCCGACCAGGGCTTTGACGGGGCTTGGATCGCCCACCCCGGGTTGGTCGAGCCGGTGCTGGACGTGTTCCAGTCGGCGTTCACGACCGACAACCAACTGTCGGTGATCCCCGAAGTGCGGATCGCTCCGGACGACCTGCTGGCGGTCCCGGAAGGGCAGATAACCGAGGCCGGTCTGCGGAACAACGTCAGCGTGGCGTTGCAGTACATTGACGCGTGGACTCGCGGTAATGGCGCGGTTGCCATCTACGGGTTGATGGAAGATGCCGCCACCGCCGAGATCTCACGGTCCCAGTTGTGGCAGTGGCTGCAGCATGGCGCCGCCCTGGATGATGGCCGGCCCATCACCACCCAGCTGTATCGCCAGGTGCGGGCGCAGGAGGCGGCGGCGCTGGTGGAGCAGCGGGGGCAGGACAATCCCGGCGCGTTGGACAAGGCGGTGGAACTGTTGGACGAAATCGTGCTCTCCGACCAGTTCGTTGAATTCCTGACGCTGCCGGGCTACCGGTATTTGGACTAGGATGCCGGGGCAGCCACGATGGCTACGTCTCCGACCATAACGGATCCCACAGTCGTCGAGACAGACGAGGTCGTTGAGTTGAAACGGCCCTTGTCCATCAACATCCAGGCCCATTCTGGAATCGGTGGCCGGCAAGCTGACCGACGACGAGATTGACCAGTGGTTCGTGGGTTTCGCGCGTGCCAACGAGGGGCGGGGATTTTATCTGGAGATGACCGCCGAAGGGGAGTTAACAGTACATCCGATGGTCAACATGGATAGCGGCAATGCAGAAGTGGAAGCCGTCACGGATGTGACTGTCTGGGCAAGGGAAAATGGCGGAATGACTTTCAGTTCCCGCACAATCGTCCGCTTGCCGGATGGAACGCGCACGGAGCCGGACGCATCGTGGCTGTCTCCGGAGCAACTCGCATTGCTGGGTCCGATTTCATCCAGAGCCATCACCGTTTGTCCGGCGTTCGTCGCAGAGATAATGTCGGGCACGGATACCCTGCCGCGGTTGCAGCGCAAGATGGAGCGCTACATCGCCAACGGGGCGCAGTTGGGATGGCTGATCGACCCGTACCACCGGCGAGTGCACGTATATCGACCTGATGTCGAGATCGAGGTGCTGGAAGACCCGGAGACCGTCAGCGGCGATCCGGTGATGACCGGGTTTGTGTTTGAGGTGCGACGAAGGATATTCTCACTGCACGAAACGGCTGCGGAGTAATACGGCGAGAGAACATGAAAGTCCATCTCGTCGACGGAACTTTCGAACTGTTCCGGGCTCACTACTCGCCGCGCCCCGGGCGCGCCACTCCCGACGGACGGGACATCAAGGCGACCCACGGGCTGGCGCAGTCACTGATCGCGTTGCTCGGCCAGCCTGATGTAACGCACATCGCGGCGGCGTTTGACAGCGTGATCCGCTCCTTCCGCAACGATTTGTTCGACGGCTACAAGACGGGCGACGGCGTGGAGCCGGACCTGCTGGCGCAGTTCCCCTTGGCCGAGCAGATCACCGCCGCCTTGGGCATCACCGTCTGGCCGATGGAGGTGTTCGAGGCGGACGACGCCATCGCAACCGCCGCCGTGCGGTTCGCAACGATCCCCGATGTGGAGCAGGTGGTGATGTGCTCCCCCGACAAGGATATGTCGCAGGTGGTGTCGGGCCAGCGGGTGGTGATGCTGGACCGGCGGAAGGGGGAGGTCATCGACGAGGACGGCGTGGTGGGCAAGTTTGGTGTCCCGCCTTCCGCCATCGCGGACTACCTGGCGCTGGTGGGCGACTCGGCAGACGGAATCCCCGGCATACCCCGTTGGGGCGCGCGTTCCACCGCCACGGTGCTGACCCGATACGGCCACCTGGAGGATATTCCCGCAGACCTGGCGACTTGGGACGTCAAGGTGCGCGGGGCGGGCAACCTGATGGCGGCGTTGACCGGCCAATGGGAAGACGCATTGCTCTACCGCAATCTCGCCACGCTCCGGCTGGACGTGCCCCTGAGCGAGACCGAGCCGGAACAGTTGCGATGGACCGGGGCGCGCCGGCCCGCACTGGAAGAACTGTGCGGGTCGTTGGGGTTGGAGTCCTTGCTGGGACGGCTCCCTGAACCACCTTCGGAGTGAAGCTTTACCCCACGAAGTGATCCCGACGCGCTAACCGTCGGACGGGTCGGCGGGCGGCGGAACGGGGTCGCGTCGCCGGTACGCGTCCCAACGGCGATAACCGAGCACGGCGACGCCGGCGGACAGGAGCAGCACCGCCCCTAGCACCGAGGTGAGGGCAACGCGCATGGTGGCGTCGAACCAGAAGCCGGCGGGGAAGAGGATGAGCAGGTAGTCGGTGCGGGGATCGAGTATCCAGAGGTCGTTGGCGAAACTCAAGCGGTGGAAGAGCAGGAACATTTGCTCGAAGCTGGCGAGGGCTGCCAGACCGACCGCGAAGACTGCAATCAAGGTTACGGAGCCACCCCGGATCGCCAACCGGATTGCCCGTGCAGACCATGCGCTCCGGTCCCTGCCGATCACGAGGACCATCGTGGACAGTATCCACAGCGCAGAGCCCAGCGCCACCAAGTAGGTACCGCGGACCAGGCGCTTGACGTCGTACATGTGGGCGATTTCGCGCTGGTTGAAAACCGCCTGCTCGACACCGTAGATGGGTGCGCGAACCGCCAGGGGTTCTACGGAGGTGTTGAAGTAACGGCGGAGTTCGGAGCCGATGTTTATCAGGTCGGCGTCGGAGATACCGGACCGGTGGGAGGTTTGATAGCGTTGGAAACCGTTGCGGTAGAGTCCGGAATCGTTGACGGCCCACGCCACGGAGCCGGCAACCAGGAAGAGAAGAACGGCGGGGATGGCCAGAACCTGAGCAGCGGCCAGCGCAGCAGCGGCGGACGGACGCCGGTTAGTCATCAACCGGGCGCTGGCGATGCCGGAACACGTCGGCCAATGGAACAGCGAGGCCGGGCAGCAAGGGGGTCGTCAGAGTGTCGGAGGACGTCAGCAGGCCTCTTGAAGAGTAGTCGCTTCCTCGGAGTTCCAACAAAAGGGCAGTGTCGTCGCGGGGATCAAATATCCAGTATTCGGAAACACCGGCTCCCGCATAAATCTGTCGTTTGCGAACGAGGTCACGGTTGCGGTCGCGCGAAAGGATTTCCACCACCACGTCAGGTATACCTTCGAGGTATCCTCCCACGATGAGATTAGGCCGTCCCGAGAGGACAATTGCCAGGTCGGGCACCAGGATATAGCGCGGCTCCCTCGAGAAGACGGTGACGGGGTCAACATAGACCGCAGCCGGAGGCTGCGTGAAGCTATCGATGTAGTTGGCAATGTGCAAAAACAACTGGGCCATCAAGAACTGGTGGACGATTCGGGCTCTGGGCATGATGTACAGTTGTCCGTCGTCCAGTTCCATTTTGCGCCGGTCCCCGGCGTCGGGAATGTCCAGGAACTCAGCGACGGATATGCGTGTTCCGGTAGCGATGGGTTTCGTTGCCATGGCAAGCCTCCGATGGCGGGCTCAGACGGTAACAGATTACCGGAAGAGACGCAGGATGATCAAATGGACGGCGAAAGGCATGAAGCAAGGGACTGGGATATACTAGCATCGCTATGCAGAACATGAGTACATCTCCGATGAATTCGCCGATACCTGAAGAGCGCATTGGGGAGTTCCAGTCCCTGATCGATGTTGTGGCGCGCCTGCGGGCGCCAGGCGGCTGCCCGTGGGACGCCGAGCAGACCCACGAATCGCTGAAGCGCAACCTGCTGGAAGAATGCTACGAAACGCTGGAGGCGATCGACGAGGGCGAGCCGCAGGAGTTGGCGGAGGAACTGGGCGACATCCTGGTGCAGGTGGCATTTCACGCCGACATCGCCCGCGAGGCCGGTGAGTTCGACATCGCCGACGTACTGACGGCCATCAACCGCAAGCTCATCCGGCGGCACCCCCACGTCTTCGCCGATGGCGCCGCGTCTGACGCACGGCAGGTGGAGCGGAACTGGGAGCAACTGAAAGCGGAAGAAAGACGGGAAGCTGGCAAGCCGGAGCCGTCTGCCATGGACGGCGTGCCGGCGGCGCTGCCGGCGCTCACCGCGGCGCAACTGATGCAGGATCGCGCCGCCCGATTCGGGTTCGACTGGGCGACGTGGGTGGCGTTTTGGACAAGCTGGTCGAAGAGATTGCAGAATTCCGGGAGGCTGGCACACCCGAGGACAAGATCGACGAGTTCGGGGACGTGCTGTTCGCGCTGGTGAACCTGGCCCGCTGGTCCGGGATACACGCGGAGGACGCGCTAAGGCAGGCCAACGGCAAGTTCCGGAATCGCTATAAGGCGATGGAACGCCTGGCGTCGGAACGGGAGCAGGACTTTGTCGCGCTGCCCCTGGACGGCAAGGAAGCGCTGTGGCAGGAGGCCAAGGCGGCCGAACGGTAGAGGCGGGCAGGTCAGTCGTCGCCGGTGTGGGTCAGGGCATACCCCAGGAAACCGGGTTCCAGCATGTACATCCCGCCGGCAGCCATCGAGGCCAAGCCGGACAGAGCACGCCACTGAGTGCTGGTCCCGCGGAAGGGGGTCAACCGCTCCATGAACGGACGCTTCGGCCGGAACCTCCTGATCTTGTGACGGGCGCCGCTCTGCCGCATCGCCTCGGCGACCGCGTCGTCGAGGTTGCCCAGGCGGTCGATGAGTCGCCGGTCGCGGGCAGACGGCGCAGTGTACAGCTCACCGGTGGCGAGTTCGGTGGTCTCTTCAGTGGTCATGTTGCGGCTGTCGGCGACTACGGATACGAACAGGGAGTAGATCTCCGCGATCAGGTCCTGGAACTTGCCGGTCTCCTCGTCGGTGGGATGGCGCCAGAAGCCCGACATATCCTTGAGGTGCCCGCCCTTGAAGATGGAGATTTCGACGCCCACCTTGTTCAGCAACTGTTGCAGGATCGGGCGCATGTAGATCACGCCGATGGAGCCCACGAGGGCTGCGCGAGAGGCCATGATCGTGCCGGCTCCGCAGGCGATGTAGTAACCGCCGGACGCGCCCAGGCCGCGGATGTAAGCGACGACGGGTTTCCGCTGCGCGACGCGGCGGACACTCTCGTAGAGCAGGTCACTGGCGGTGGCCGAGCCGCCGGGCGAGTCGATGTCGAGCACCAGGGCGCCGATCTTGCGGTTGTTGGCGACGCGCTCCAGGATGCGTGAGTAGTCGGGCTCGCGAATGGCGGCGCCGATGACGCCGTGCATTTCGACGACGGCGATGCCGGGGCGGCGTTTGAAGAGGGGCATGGCTAGAGCACCTTTGGTCGCTAAAGGGATCGTTGGATAGATTATACATTGGGGGTATGCGTTCCCGGCGTGTTTGACAGTGGCCGGCCAGCAGGTCTAGCATCGAATCGGCACCCAGCGAGACGGGGAAGCATAATGACGGTCACCAAGATAAAACTGCAACACTTCACCGCGTTCAAGGACCTGGAGGTGGAGTTCTCGCCCGGCATCAACGCGCTGATCGGCGCGAACGGCACGGGGAAGACGCACCTGATGAAGGCGTGCTATGCGGCGTGCGCTGTGTCTAGGTCCGGTGACAATCTAGCGCACAAGCTAGTTCGAGTATTTCTCCCGTCCCGGCGCGATGGCTACCGATTGGCTCACCAAGGGTATGAGGGGGAAGGCATTAAGCTCGAAGTTCATTTTGGCACGGCAAGATTGGAAGCCTCCTCCGGGATTTTAGGCCTAGGGTCGGTGACCGTGCCGGCCGAACTGTCAGATCGCGCGATCGAATCAGCATACATTCCAGTAAAAGAGGTGCTGGCCAACGCACCCGGTTTTCTGTCCTTGTACGCGACTCGGGAAATTCATTTTGAAGAGGTCTATGAGGATATTCTGCTGCGCGTTTATCTTCCAGCTTTGCGGGAACCCGTTGATGATGCGCACGAGCGGATGCTCGAAAGCTTGGAAAACGTCATTGGCGGCAAAGTTACGGTCAGCGGCGAGGAATTCTTTCTCAGCAACGAACAAGGTGACATAGAGTTCACCCTGCTTGCTGAGGGCTGGCGGAAGCTTGGGCTACTATGGCTGCTGATCCGGAACGGCACGCTGCAGAAAGGCTCCGTACTTTTCTGGGACGAGCCGGAAGCCAACCTGAACCCCAAGATGTTTCGGGTGGTGATCGAGGTGCTGCTCGAACTGCAGCGGGCAGGGGTGCAGGTTTTCTTTGCGACGCACGATTACGTGATTCTGAAAGAGCTGGACCTTCAGATGACCGAGGAGGACCAGGTGGCGTTTCACTCGCTGTATCGGGATGAGGATGGCGAGATCGCGTGCCGCTCCACAGGGCAGTATCTGGACATTCACCCCAATGCAATTGGCGAAGCCTTTGACGACCTTTACGACCGCCAAATCAAGCGTAGTCTAGGCGGGTTCTGGGAATGACCACGCTAACGGAGGGGGGTCTAGAGATCTCCGTCAGTGGCACGATAAGCGTCCGCAAGTTCGACGACGACAGTCATGGGCTCAGCCACTGTATGAAAGCGGTGGATTTCATTATTGAACACCCCGACCGCTACATATTTGTCGAGTTCAAGGACCCTGATGCCGCGAATATCCCGCCGCAAGCTCGCGCGGAATTCGTGGAAAGCCTGCGAAGTAGGTCGCCGCGACGATGAGTTCAAATACAAGTACCGCGACACGTTTCTCTACGAATGGGCGGCTGGACGAGCAGACAAAGCCATATATTACTTCGTGCTGATTGCCCAGATAGATTTGAGCCCGGGAGATATGGTGCGCCGGACAGACGCCTTGGAGCGCATTCTGCCGTTGCGGCTACCGAGTTCGGTGACCTGGACGAGACCGATTGTCAGCGGCTGCGGCGTGTTCAATATCGATTCGTGGAACCGAACCTTTCCGGACTATCCGGTCCGACGGCTGCCATAGCTCGCGTTGCCGCAGGTAGCGCGGTGGGTTATTCTGGCGACTACCGACTGAGACAAGGAGTTAAGCCATGCAATTCGGCCTGTTCATGATGCCTTTGCATCCGCCGCACCGTTCCTATGCCGATTCCTACGACCGGGACCTCGACCTGCTGCAAGAGGCCGACCGGCTGGGGTTTCACGAGGCGTGGATCGGCGAGCATCTCACCGAGCGCTGGGAGAACGCGCCGTTCCCCGACCTGCTGATTGCCAAGGCGTCGGCGCTGACGAAGAACATCCGGCTGGCGACTGGTGTAACGTTGCTGCCCATCCACAATCCCATCGAACTGGCGCACCGGATCGCCATGCTGGACCACCTGACACGGGGTCGGCTGTACTGGGGCATCGGACACCGGGCGATACCCACCGACCTGCAGCTGTTCGGCATGGACCCGAGCCAGGGCGACGACGTGCGACGGCGGGCGGCCGAGGTGCTGGACGTGGTGCTGAGCCTGTGGGCGTCGGAGGGACAGTTCTCGTATCACGGGGAGTTCTTCGACATCGAGGCGCCGGAACTTGACCCGGTACTGGAGCGTGGGCTGCACATGAAGCCGTTGCAGCAACCACATCCTCCCATCGGGGTGGCCGCCACGTCCATTGGGAGCAGCAGTATCCGCCTGGCCGGGCGCGAGGGCTACATCCCGATGAGCAGCAGCAACCTGGCTCCGCAGTACCTGGCTGACCATTGGACCACCGTGGAGGACGCCGCGGCCGAAGCCGGCCGCGAGGCTCACCGGTCCGACTGGCGCATCGGGCGGGACGTGTTCGTGGCAGAGACCAGCGACGAAGCCCGCGAGCGGGCCCACGCGGTGCTGGGCCGAAACTACCTCCAGCACCAGTTGCCGAACCGACTGGGATCAGGGCTGATCCAGGCCACGAAGATCGATCCCAACATGAGCGACGACGACCTGACCGTCGACTACATGATGGAGAACATCTGGATCGTCGGCGACCCAGACGAGTGCGCCCAACGCATCCGGCAGCTCTACGATGGCGTGGGCGGTTTCGGACACCTGTTGTGCATCACGCAGGACCCCGACGACCACCAGTGGGAGATGGACTGCCTGCGGCTGATCGCTGAGGAGGTTGCGCCGAGGGTGAGCGACTTGACGGGGGAACCGGCGTGAGACGGGAATCGCCGCGACCGTGGCAAATGGGGGGCTGCCTGAGTGCAGCCCCTAAACATCGGCGTATTGCGGCGCCTCGTGGCGTATGATCGTTACCCCCAATTGCGCGGCGACTTCGTCCATTTCGTCCGGCCAGTGGTGATGCGTTACGACGAAGGCATTGGCAGGGACACCGGTAACGTTTGAAATTATGCCGGCTCGGCGAGCGGCGATTTCCAGATCGCTCCGGTTGAAAGTGATCGACACTTCTACGATGGCGAATTGGCCACTTTCAGAAGTGTCACTTTTGGCACGGGCAATAATGTCTGGCCTGAGACCATCCAAGAAGTCCTGCCGACTGATCAAATCGTGGTGTCGATGCTCTCCTAAGCGTTCGTTGATGCGTTCGCGGTCGGCGAGCACCGCGCGTTCCATACGGCCGTCTAAAATTGCGGCGATCTCGCGTCGGCAAAGATTCTCGTAGGAGTCTCCGAGCAACGCACCCACGGAGCCTTGGATGCTCCTAGTGAGGCGGATGTTTTCATCAAGGCGTCGATTGGTTCCGTCCAAGCGTTGGGTGTTTTCATCAAGGCGTCGATTGGTTTCGTCTAGACGTTGGGTTTGTTCATCAAGGCGTTGATTGGTTCCGTCCAGACGTTGGGTTTGTTCATCAAGGCGTTGATTGGTTCCGTCCAGACGTTGGGTTTGTTCATCCAAACGTTCGTTCACAGCACGGCATTGTTCTCTAGTCCGCTTGAAATCGCAGGTCTCCGCGCATTCCTGCACTTGACCGGGCAGGCAGCAGAAAATCCCTCGGTCAGGAGGATGTAAGGAGGGAGAAAATGTACCGTACTGGGCGGCCCGATCGCCGACTTCGGG
>CASHTH010004098.1:0-63326 GCA_030341885.1 Geodia barretti | reverse complement strand
GGGGAACATGTAGATGTCAGGTCACGTGGCTCGCCTTCCTAGTACCAATGCTGGACATAGAGATTGGAGGGGAGAGCAAAATATGGTAGGATGTGTGCGAGATGGAATAGCTATGTCAAGTTCAGCCAGCTCTGCGTGTATGGTTTGAGTACCTGCAAGGGCTGCGTGAGTGGGGAGTAGACCAGTAAGTGCGAGTGGGAGGAGGGTTGGCCCGGTTTGGGAGAAAAAGTGGGGGTTGGGAGGATAGTGAATTGGGGGGGGTTGAAAAGTGGGGGAGGAAGTAGTGGTGGGAGGACGAGTTGTGAGAGTTGAGTTAGTGAGTTTAGTGAGGACCTATCAGTGTAGAACGATGATGAGAGAATGAAGTAGGAGGCGTAATCAGTTGAGGGCCGGTCGCGGAGCTGTGGTTGTGGCAAATAGGAGAACAGGACGTTAGCACAGAAACACCCTCGCTAGGCAGGGCAGCATCCCTGTCTAGTGTGAGGGGCTTGTCTTGTAGGTGGGAGGCCCATGTATTTTGCATCAAAACAGGGCTTGAGAGAGACCTGGTGTACCGGGGGAGGACACTGCGCGGATGAAAATTCTGAACATCGATCTCGGTATCCATTGGGAGCAAGCAGGTCAGAGTGATCCTGTATAGGGTACTCCCTTAATAGCCCCAGGAGTCACTAAGTAAGTCTACAGGAAGAGAATATAGATGATAGTAGTAGTTTGGGCTCAAAATACTTGACATTGCTGATCAGCCCTGAGCCACACCACACTATGGTAGTAGCACAGTGGAGGGGGGCCCAGGTGAGTGTGGTGAAGGAGAAAGTGATTTGTGATGAGGATTCTCAGGATATTGGTGTAGTGTATGAGAAGGACTAGTTTTTGAAGTTGGCCAGAAACTGATGGGACGTGGTGGTCACCGAGGACGGGCGATGTCACGTGGGCAGTATTTGTTGTGCAATGATTATGGCACAAACCAATCCAGATAGTATGAGAGGAGAGGACACAAAAAATGTGTAGCCATGTTGGGGGCTAATAGTTGGTCAGTCTGTCAATAAAAGCACATGGGAATGCCTACATCCGGTTTAGCCACGCTATGAAAAGGGGACCATTTGAGGAACACAATGACTGCAATGGTATCGAGTAGTTGGTGCTTAGAAAAGAGATGTGTTCTGTTGGCTTGCAAGACGTTGGCAAAGAGAATGAGTCCATTCCGACTACCAACTGGACACTGTACAATGCCAGTAGAGTCACTAGTGTAACCAGAGCCACGCCCATTGAGGATGAAGGGACGCGATAGACACGAGGGTAGAAGATTGGAGCAATGTCTTGACGAGTTTTATGTGTATGTGATGTGTGAGGATGGTGTGTTTAGTTGGTATAGTAGGAATTAAATACAATAATAATTTCGGATTGGCGTGCTGCATGTTAGAATCTCTATTATCTGTATGCACTCCAGCTTGTTTTAGGTAGCAATCTATTGAGTTGTGTACATACGTACAAATTATATTCATTCGTTAGTCCAAATAACACACAGTTCCTAGAATCTTTGGTAGCATTGAATCGTCTCTTCCCTTGCTCCATGAATGAAAAGCTAGCATAGGCTGCACATCACATGCACACACACACACACCTTACCCTCGCTGTGCAGGCTTAGGCTGAGGTTGTTATTCATAATTGAACTTGCAAGGATTTATCAGCTTTATGAGCATTTGGAAAAACCCAGGCATACTGATGTTGTGTGCCGTTGGATGAGATTGCAGGTGTAGAGAGTTGGTGGAACCCATTTGTTTACGGACAGAGTTCACAGGATCATCACCTGCGGGCAGGTGTGTGGCGCAGGGTACTCGTATGGGTGTGAGGTATGGCTTCTCGTACCAGTGTGGGGAGGGGGAGGGCTCCAGGTGAGGGTGGGTAAGAGGCGGGGGTTGGGGAAGTGTGCTGCTGTGTGGGATGGACAGTGGGGAACAGTGTGGTGACAAATGGGAAGCAGGTCAGTGATCTAAATGCCAAGTACGTTGGTTATTGGCAAACTCGGTAGTTCCCCGCCATTGCATGTGCTCTCATAGAGTAATTGTATGTATGAGGTAATAAATTGGTTGTAGGTGCATCAATTACATCTATTGTTAATGAGTGATTTTGCTTGTCTGCACGCATAGCCGCACACCACGATAGACATTACTACGCTAATACAAAAAGATTATGCCATATCACCCTATGTCACTACGTATAGTATTGACCCACACTCATGCGCAGACATCATATGGGAACTGCGTCTGATTTTACTCTTACCCGAAAAAAGGTGACCACATCAGAGGGGAATGGCACTAGATGCTTGGACTATCACACTCTGTCCGACCGCGTCATCTGGAGATGGTGAGTGCAGGCCTGAACGCACCCAGTGGAGTGAGCCAGGGTTGATAGACTACAGCTGGACTTTTGATGCTCCCTGTGACTTGTTCCATCCTCCCATCTTCTGCGTGCAGAGTCTGCCCTATCTTCCTCACCGTGCTCTGTCACCGGAGGTGACCTTCGCTGTGAGAAAGGACTGCTTGTTGAAGCCTCAAGAGCTAGTAGTGCTAAGCCTGTGTGCTACCTATAGATGTTTTTTAGCTACCAGTTAACAAGAAAGTTTCCTAAATGCCTAAGCATGTGTTCTATATAGCATTGGGAGAAGGTGTCATTGCAAGCTGTCTAACCTTATCTCTTAATATCTATAACTGTATAATACTTCTCTATTCTGGGCTATAGGGATGTTTTTTCACTGACTATCCGGAGACTGTCGCCCCTCCACTTCAGGAGAGCTCTCAGATTGTCATTGCAGTGAGTGTACATCATATGTGTTGTGGTAGGGGCTGTACACAACATATTCTTCCCTCACATAATCGTACAGACTGTCTGCTGAATGTCGTGAAGCTGTGATCCAAGTAGATGACATCAGAGGTAATGAATACCGTATAATAATTTGTTTAATAAATTCACGGAAAAATTCTTTTTGGTTTTTGGGTACTAAATGACTGAGTCTTTTTTTTCCTAACTGTTTGCAGTGGTGCCTGGTGTTCTAGAGAGCTATGTGTCGACGGAGGTCGAAGGTCACAATGTCTCCGTCTCTGTTGGTTCCATTCCATCAGACGTGTCAGTCCAGACTGGACTATTGCAAGTTAGCACATCAACTCGTGATTGGAATTGTGCACTGTCTAGCTATACATATGCCAAACACTTTATAGGTGCCCTCAGTCTCCCATGCAAGGATTCAATTTTACGCAGCACACAGTGCATGTGTATGTTGTAGAGAGGTTTGACCATAACAAATTCTAACTTTGTTGACTCTGAGCTAATTACATGGAGCCTCCCCAGTTTGTAGGTAACAGTCACTAAGGCTGCCCATGAACCACCACTGTCCCACAAACATGCTAAAACCTATTTAACCTTGTAACTCTTTAGGTGCTGTGTACTATGCCATCTGGGTATTGAGCTATGCTCAGTATATACTGCCTTCAGTCTTGCTTCGTGTGTGTGCAACAGCCCATCAGCTACAGCTGCTGTGCACTAATTATGAGCTTTTGTATTTTAGTGTCTCTGTCTTGCCCAACTCCATGTCACTACAATTAAGAGCTGAGCTTCTAATGTGGACTGTACTTTCACTCATACCATGCACCACAATAAAGAAAATGCAGTGTCGTCATAGAATGAATCTCGCTCTTTCTTTGTTCTGTGTCTTGAAGCTACTCCTATCATTTGGCGAGAACATGTACTTGTACAATAACTAGCACAATGAATGCGTTGCAATTTGGGAAGCACTCGTTTACTCCAATTATAGCGCACGAGAGGGACTCAGCATATAGCGTCTCGATGTATGTTTGAATGATCTCCTGTTCCCCTCCCTCTCTCTCGCACGTAGTAAGGATCTCATCTCTGTGGTTGGTTCAGAATATGCCAGTCCACAGTCAACAACATTAGTGGGCAGTGCTGAATAGAGTCACAATAGAGGAGGGCACGCGGCAGGACAACTGTAGTGATGTCGTCAGCCTGCCAGTTTGAGGGGGGTGGGCTTGTAGGTGAGTCTCGGGGAACATTGCCACCTTTACTGACACCCTGGCTATGGTTTTGAATGTGTATACCAGTCTTCTTAATAAGTCTGAATCTATTCCTTGGCAGTCGTATATAGCATTTGAGCAATGAAGTTAAAAATTTGAATGTAGGTCAGGTACATCCTGTGCTTCTACCTGTGTTTATCTGAAGTGAAAGGACGCTGTAGTTTCCATGGTCTCAGTGTGTGGCTAAATGATATTAACTGTGTAAGGTGTTTGCAGTGAACTGAGTGTGTCAGAGTCCCATTCTGGTGAATCGTACTGCGGAGTCGCAGTTCCCTGGAGACACAATGCCGTCTCTCATTACACTAATGTGGCCCAGGGGTCGAGCATAGCTTGTCATGGTCTCTGGACTGGCCGTGCGTCGGACAAGCGAACACTACACAGCGACAATTCAGTCGACGGATTGCCACTTGCAAATTCTGCTCACTTTGACCTCGCGAAAGTATAGAGTCTGCTAGAGGAACGAGTATGTGACGCTGTGGACCTGGGCAGCGTGTGGAATGGGAAGGGGACGTACTCCTCCTATCCCCCACCCTCATACCCATGGTAATGCAATGTGCCTCTACCACCCGACAGTTGATGGTGTTAGTGGTAATAACACACGATCTCATTTAACATAAGAAACACTGTTAACCAGTCGAGCGCGCTCATGCAGCAGCGAGGAGTTACTGTCGTGTCTGTCTGTCTGTCTGTTACCCAACATCTCACTTCACGAGCCATGAATCGCTGCCACAAAACATTACCAACGTATTCGAGCGTTGGGTACTTGGTCGAGGCGCATGTATATAGGGTTTCTTCCTCATAATGTTTCCTGCACATGAGCAAGTTGTGCCAGAAATCTCTTACATTGTGCTTGAATTTCCGGCACATTCCCCATGCATTATGATATGGGTTTTTTTTATTTGAGAGAGTGTTAATCGTTATAATTGGTGAACAAAGTCAGCACTTTGTCATGCATTCGTTCTCTCCATTACTGTCGTGTAACTTTTTTTATTTTAGAGTGTCCAGAGCCAGAGGACCTGCTCCAACACCAGCAATGATGGTAAATTCTCAACATTCAGCCTCGCTAACATGAAATGTCCTGTGTATTATTCTGACACTATGTTAGTCTGAGCTAATAGAGCAATAATAGAGAAGTTCACTCACGAAACGTCCCTCTTACACCATTCTTTCTCTCTTTCCCTCTCTTCATTTTCCTGCAGGAGGGTCTCTGGTGGTGGCAGTGGGTGCTCTCTCTGCTGCACTAGCAGCTCTCCTCATCTGTTACCTCTCCACACTCTTCTACTGTCTCAGAGCCAACAGGAGAGGTATACATACATCTAGACCACCAACTATAGTGGTCCTATCTGAGTGTTGAGTAAGAGAGGCGTGTCCTTTAGTTCCTTTCCCCCATCTCGCTCCAACATTGCACCTCTTCCCCTTCCAAACCTTGACCATCTCGCTCCAACATTGCACCTCTTCCCCTTCCAAACCTTGACCATTTCGCTCCAACATTGCACCTCTTCCCCTTCCAAACCTTGACCATTTCGCTCCAACATTGCACCTCTTCCCCTTCCAAACCTTGGACCATTCGCTCCAACATTGCACCTCTTCCCCTTCCAAACCTTGACCATTCCGCTCCAACATTGCACCTCTTCCCCTTCCAAACCTTGACCATTCGCTCCAACATTGCACCTCTTCCCCTTCCAAACCTTGATCATTTCGCTCCTCTGCATGCACAGAGATGAACATGCAACACAATTGGTGTAGCTAACTTATACAACGGTCGCACTCATGGCATGTGCAAATATCAGGCCAATGAGAAAGGACGCCAGCATAGATATCTACTTAATGAATCTACATAGTACCATGCTATACACAAACCCTACCCAATACACCAGTGCACCATACATGCTAGTATATGTCCATCTACTAGTGTCCCGGAAGGAGAAGAGGTGGAGGGAGGCGGAGAGACAGAGACTCATGGCTGACAGGGACAGTGTGGGGACTGCTGGCTCTGTCAGTAGAGCCAGTGCTGTGGGTGACAGGAGGAGGTGGAGGAAGTATGGAGAGTCCTCCACTCTAATGGTGAGACTCACGATAACATTCACGATCAAGACGTCCTCACAATAACCAATTATGTACTGTCAAGTGCTTTTCACTTTGCTGTAGTAGTATAACTAGTATTGAACACGCATGTGCAAAAGAATGTGGACAAAGATGATTGGAATAAAGTGACGAGGGTTATGCACTTTCAATTGTTGTCGATTGCTCCCCCCTTTCCTTTTCCACAGACGTTTGTTCCGATGAGAGAGGCACGGGAGGGGGCAGTGGTAGGCAGGAGAGCAGCTGGCTAGAGGCTGTGGAGCTAACACTCACTCCTCACACGTTCACTCTGGCTCTGGGGTAGGCCTGGTGCGTGGTGTGGGGGGCCGGGGTGAGGTACTCCAGAACCCACTGTACACCGAGGAGGACGACGACGAGGAAGAAGGAGAAGGACGAGAAGGAGATGGGGTGGAGATGTTGGCCATGTTGTCTGACATGCAGGCCCTCCCTCCTCCCTCCCCCACTCACTCCTCCGACCTTTAACCTTTTCCATCCAGCCACCCATGAAGTAAACACTGAATGCATTTTATTTTACTCAAACAGTTTTAAGACCTGCATTTTAGGTCAGTTGCATTATTATACAAATTTGAGAGTAAGGGAAAAGTAATTTGAAGGAAACGGAGAGACATGACGCCATGCATGGAAAGGCTAGTTAGACATCTGCCAGATCTGAATGTTGGGTGTGTGCTATATTTCTCCGAAATTTTGACTGCCCACTCATGAAAGTAAATTCGATACAAATAACAGAAAAACTAAGCTAAATCCTTTGCAAAGGACAGTAAAGGGAATCTAGGGATTGTCTGTGTTACAGTTGTAGCTATGTAAATAGAATAGCAGCAGCTATCGGTTGAATTAATTGAAGCTTGCGAGTTTGAGAGCAGACTCCCTGTATTCACACTCTTCCTCTTCATCTGAGACGGTGTTGGTGGCTCCCAATGTTGTTAGCGCGACATCTTCTCTGTTTTCATCTCCATATTCAGCTCCGAATTTGGCCACCCGCCACTGAGGAAACCGATCCTCTTCCTCTCTGTCACGTAGTGCTTCTGGCCTCCTTCCAGTCATAGCCTTCCTCACTCTGTACCACCACGTGACCTGCACAGATTCCCAGGAACACAAGGAAACATATCACCACAAGGACTATGTAGATGTAGGCACGTGGCTCGCTTCCAGTACCAATGCTAGAGACATAGAGATTGGAGGAGGCAAATATGAGTAAGATTGCGAGGTGGAATAGCTCTAGTCCGTTCAGCAGCCTTGTCTTGTATGGTTTGAGTACTGCAGTGAGACCTATCAGTGTAGACGATGAGAGAATGAGTAGGAGGAGGATCAGTTGAGGGCCGGTCGCGGAGCTGGTGTTGTTGGCAATGCTAGAGAACAGGACTATCAGAAACACCCTCGCTAGCAGCAGCATCCCTGTCCAGTGGCGATGGCTGTCTTTGTATGGACCCATGTATGCATCAAACAGAGGCTTGAACCTGTTGTACAGGGAGGACACTCGCCTGAACCTCGATCTCTGTATCCAGGGAGCAGCAGTCAGAGTGACTGTATAGGGTACTCCCAATAGCAGGAGCACTAAGAGTGCTACTAGGAAGAGAATAGTATGTTTGGGCTCAAAATACTTGACATTGCCATCAGCCAGCCACACTACACTATGGTAGCCCAGTGACCCAGTGAGTGTGGTGAAGGAGAAAGCTGTGATGAGGATTCTCAGGATCTTGGTGTAGGAGAGAAGGACTAGAGTGGCCAGAACTGAGACTGTGTTGGCCCCGAGGAGGCGAGTCACTCGTGTGGAGTATTTGCTGGCAATGATTATGGCACCAACCAATGCCAGAATGTAGAGAGGAAACACAAACTGAAGCCATGTTTTGGCATAGGTTGTCAGTCCGTCAAGAAAGCACATGGGAATGCCTACATCCAGGTTCAGCCACGCTATGAAGACATTGAGGAACACAATGACTGCACTGGTATCGGAAGTAGTTGGTGCTAGAAATGTGTTTCTGTTGGCTTGCAAGACGTTGGCAAAGAGAATGAGTCCATTCAGAGTCCCAACTGACACTGTCATGTCCAGTAGAGTCACTAGTGTAACCAGAGCCACGCCCATTAGGATGAAGACAGCGATAGACACGAGGTAGACATTGGAGCATGTCTTACACTCTGATGATCCCAGGATCATGCTGAGACCTTCACGACAGCTGCCACAGAGGACTCCTGATCTCTGGTACTGACATTGAGACTCTGCGGTGATGTTGATGTCTTCTGATTGGCAGTAATCAAAGGGGCAGTGAGGGTGGATGAGGATGGGTGAGTCTGGGTCACTGGGTAGTCCGATCCAGTAGGGGGCAGGTCTCAGAATGAAAGAGGTGCCATTGGAGAAGAAGCAACTGTCAATGTTGTGTTTCTGCAGTATCTGGTGACAGACACATTTCCCCCTCACCAGTTGGAAGCCAACTGGACATGGAAGGAGATCCACCTCCACAAACACTGGGATGTGGAAGAATTCCTCTAATGCTGAGGTGATGGAAACTCCGTTATAAGTTGAGGTGTAGTTATGAACTCCTGTCAGCTTATAAGCAACCACTGAGTTCACATATTCCTGTGATCGTGTGAGTGACAGTGTGTCCACTGCCAGAGCAATCTCCTCTCTGTCTTTCTCTGAAACAATAGAGTACCCCACGTCCTGGCATTCACTCCTTCTTATCTCCTGAACATATTCCAATGTATTTCCAAGTAACTGACCCTCAGATGCATTCCCATTGTCCCTGACAATCACTGAGCCTGATACAGTGCCCAAACCATACCCCACTGTGGCTAGTGACAGGTAAAACCTCTCTCCAGGGTGGATTGTAATCTTTCTCAGGACCTTGTAGCAGTCTGGAATGCCGTTCTCACAAAAACATACTCTGGTGGGGTCGGAGGTGAAATTGGAGAGATCTGAGGAGTCGTTCACTCCATTGTATTGGTAAATTTCTGAGGTATAAGGGAACGGACATCTGTCACAAAAGTAATCTTGACTTGTAGGTATGCAGGCCGACGTCTTATCTCCGTAGATGGCATTACCAGCTTTACCTGCCTTGTTCTGGTTGAAAGTTATTGTGAAAGGTTGACAAGTGTCCGAAGATTTGTCTGGCAGGGCTTGAATAGAACAACCATCAACTTTTTCAACCTCTCCACCACATGTATACAATGCCGTTTTTGGATTTGAGACATATATCGCACCACCTAATTCTTTTGCTTGGTTTCCAGTGAAGTCAACCTTTGCACCAGTGGAGAGGTACACGACAGAGGAAAAGAGAGTCAAAGCTCCGCCATATTCAGCAACATTATCGACGAAGCTTGCTGTGCCTGTGATAAAGATATGACTTTCTATTCCTGCGGTGATTGCCCCCGTCTCTCCTCTGTTACCCACCACCTCTACTCTGCCATTAAACCATACATTTGAACCTGCGACGTTTAGGATTCCATTGTTATTGATAGTGTTGTTAGCTACTATCACCGTCCCTTCCAGGGAAACATTTGTGAAGACAAATGTTAAGAAAGGTGACTCATTGTCACCCAAACCATCATTTCCTGCCACTGTAAGCATTGAATCAGACGAAGTGTTCAGAAATCCACCCGTTATACTGGCCCATCCACCCACTTTACTGTTGGTATAGATTCTGTTTTGTGTAAAATCAATAGAGGAAACATTCTCTATTAAGATTGTTGCCCCATTAGCAATAAATATTGGACCCTTGTTATCCTTCAAGACCAATTTTCCTCCATTCATAAAGATCATAGACTGTTTGAATACAAATGCCGCCTCGCTTCCTACTGAATTGTGGGTTCCAAGCAAAGCTGATCCACCAATAATAAACATCTCGCTGTCAAATAATGCAAGAATGCCTTCTACTTTTATGTTCTCAGTGAAAATCAGCGTTGAACTGTTACTAAGCTGAAGACTGGAATTTAAAAGACTAAAGGCAGGGAGATTTGGAGTTGAACTGTTTCCATGCTTGAGACAAGAATACAGAACCTCAGAGTTCTCTGCAACAAATATATGGCTACTGAATGCACAGATCTCTCCACCATAATATGCAATTTTGCTGCCATGGACGTGAAGATATTGGTATAAGAAGGTGAATAAGCTGTTGTTGATTTTGAGTCTCCCTCTCACCATCGCTCTTCCAAACAATAGGTAAGACTCAGTGCAGTTAATAACATCCACATCCTTCATCATTATGTCAGCATAAGATGACTCTATTCCAGCCGTTGAGTTTGCTATGACAGTCCTCTCAATCAGGAGAGATGCTTGTCCAACTATCTCCACAGACCCGACTCTACTGTGGGAGATGGTACAGTCAATCACTGCCACACTGGGTTTCTCATTGTCCATGAAAAAGAATGGATCCTGAGATGAATCATTGGTTAAAAAATCAACCACTTGCAACGCATATCCTGGAGAATATTCAATGTGAACTGCTGATAGGATTATTTTGCTTGAAATCAGAATTGCAAAAGTGACGTTTGAAAAACTGCAGTGAGTGATTCTTATGCTGGTGAACGTTACATTAGTTGCATTTTCGAGGTTAAAGCCAAAGGCGGACTGTGGGGAGCACTCGATGAGACTGCCACTTTCTCCACCAGATATTGTCAAATTGTACACGTTGACAATGAGGATGCACTCATTACTACCATTTACACTGAATTCCATTCCATTCAATTCGATGTGTCGGTTTGAGCTGATCATATCTTGAAGTTGCCCAAAGTTATCAGGAGAAATATGGCAGGTTTCATCTTCACACAGAGACTGAGATTGTGCAGCATTGCAACCGAGGGTGAGCTGCAAGAGAAGAAGTGTCATTGTAGCCACCACTCCATTTACCACCGCCATCGTGGATATCTGCAGCAAAAGATACTACAGTGTATAACAACTCTTGTCCTGTTCTTATGTAATAAGTAGCGAAGCACACCAAAAACATCAATAACTAAGAGCAAGGACAACATGAAAAACGCCAAAGGAGAAGCTCATTCGCGAGCGTGATCCAGGTAGCCTATGGTCTGAACGGCGCGATATTACGCCCTGCGACTAACCAGCGAGAGAACAGTGAACTCTCGTCAATTCGACGGAACTCGCTGCGCTCTCGTTCCAACGTAAATGGTGTAGGATGGCTGGCTGCTATATCAGAGCGTCGGTAGACGCTCTATATATATATAGGGATGAAATCTCACGTGATCCGCGTACAAAACGCCTCTCAACGTAACGCGCGCGCACGAAGAAAAATTGGAAATGTGCGCGCGCCGCCCCCGGAACGCAATTGGACACGCCCCCTCCGTTTTGAAAAAGAAGCGGTATATACCTTCTGTGGATACCGTTGGCCGTCCAGAGACCATACTATGGACTACCTAATGTGTTTACTATGCTGTTCTATCATCCATGACAACCGTTAGTTACTTGCGCAGCTGCTCTTGCAATACGTATACTACTGCGCAACGGTCAAATGAACATTCCGCGGCAGAGAAGCGCGGGGTACCGGCGTAGTGGAAGCCATAACTCAGTTCAGGAAGCGCTTTCTATTGAATAATGGTAATACAATAGACCAAGTAAGAGTGGAAGTATCCAATAATATAGGGATCTAAATGATACTCATTTTTTGGAGCCAGCTACACACACACAACATACAAGTGTCTGGCAATGGCAGAGGTGCACCGAGTACTCCGCGAGAATGACTCACCATGGCTTCAAAATCACTAGCAATAGTCTAGAGGCCAATACCTAGCTATACATATGCCCCAAGACTTCCTACGTGCCCTCAGTTCCCCACGAGAGAATTCGCTCTTACGCGATTTCGCGATTTTCGTGTCATCATCATCATATTCTTCATCTTCTTCTTCTTCTTCTTCAGACCCGCTAGCTCCTTACCGGAAGCAGTTGAAGCGTTGATTTTTTCACAGAACGTCTCCAAATTTTCCGGAGGTGTGCACGCATGTCAAGCGATCGCTTGTTTCTTGCCGCAAGTCACTACGGTAGACCGTTGAGCTCTTCCACGGTAGTCACTGGACAACGCCATTTTCTGCTAACTCAGCATCAGTGAGCCGCATGCGCCGAGGAGGGCGTTTCCCCAACCAATGCAATGCGCGCGCATTACTAGCATGCGTGAACCAGACTAAGCCAGGATGCCTGCAGAGGAACTCTTATCCCCCAGTGCCTTCTGTAAGTCAGTATACACATTTTTAACTGGCTAGCTTGCGTTTTGCTGCTGATTTGTACGAGGAGCAACTTGGCAGTGTGCGCCGTGTTACGCGGGCCTTGCCCAGCGCCTTCATTGTTTGTCCCCCAGGTTATAGCTATCATTGTAGTCTGATTACTGAAGCCTGCCTATGAAACCACCCCACCATATGTGCCACCATCGTTGTTGGAGACACTACGCATACACCCTGCTTCAGGTAGGAGCAGCCCATTAGCTTCTGCTTTCAACAGTTATCTCACACCCCATGAACATAAGAGTGACTGAAAATGCAGTGTTGTCTTATACATGAAAAATAGTGGAAACAAGTGGAAAAATCATTTCTTCAAAATGAAGGGGGATATAGGGATGGCTTGAAGCACCAAAAAGGAAGAAACAAGGGGTCATTACACAGCAAAGATGCACAAGGCTACATGACACCATCCCTATATCTTTGTATTATTGTTCTCAAGTAAAGTTTAATATGAGTCAAAGATATAGGGATGGTGTCATGTAGCCTTGTGCATCTTTGCTGTGTAATGACCCCTTGTTTCTTCCTTTTTGGTGCTTCAAGCCATCCCTATATCCCCCTTCATTTTGAAGAAATGATTTTTCCACTTGTATCATATACTCCCGCTCGGCAAAAATTTGATGTGCACCATACGCATGCGTCAAAACATGGCAGGTGCTCGCGCGCGATCGCTGCGATGCGCAGTCAGTCCTGTCCCGGATCCGGCTGTTTCGATTGCGCACATAAAATTGTACGATGACGTAATTCTGAAATTTTGAAATTGTCGCCGACGCTTGTTCCGTTCCGTACCGTTTCTAGGCAGCTCTTTCGGTGTCGTTTCTGCTGAGTTGGCAGTGCTGGCTTTGTGGACCAGACTTAACGTGGACGGCCTTACGTTCCCAAGTAGTATGGTCGATTCAAGCGGTCTTACTGTTCACTTGCGAATTTTCTCAGAAACGGATTTGCGCCAGAAACAAGGCGCCGTTCTGTGTTAGAGAGACCACTCTGGCTATCTGAGAATGTGTGGAATGTAACAAAGGAAGCTTTGCGGCCCAACGAAGGCCCCAAGCGGCCAAGCTTCCTTCCCGAAACCGCGACTAACTTCCGAATCTTGCGCGAGCCCCGTAACTAAGGTAACGGTAATACCGTAATGTTCTAAATTAGCGCTAAATGTCCTACGTGAAAAACAGCACGCACACACCGGGTGGGCCGTACAATAAACCCCCCTGTGCAAACCCTCGGCTAACTGCGCATGCGTGACACCGCTAATTATTGATGGGCTAGGCAATTAGTATGCGTCTACTCGTGGTCTCTAACGCTAGAAGCTCGGATACACGCCCTTCGTTGTGACTTCTTGAGCCCCCAAGGTACACAGAGCGAGCGGATCAGGTCGCAGTAAGAATTAGCGTCGACACACACAGACACGCAACCATCGCTGCGCATGCGCGCCGATGGTTAAAGCACAAAAACATAAACACTGAGCTACGTTCTTCAGGAGCGTTAGAAGAATGTCGGCTCTTTTATATAAAAGGTACTCTGTATGCCTTATCTAACTCACAGGAGATTCCAAGAAACAAGACATTATGTATAGTGGATGGTGCTTGGAAATGGAGGGAGTATGTTTTGCCTAGAGTATCTAAATACACATTCTTGGGTGTTGATTTTACTAATACCGGTGCATGGGATGTGCATATCAAGAATGTGTTAGACAATGGTAGAAGGAAGGTTAATCAGTTGCATAGTGTAATTAGTAATAGGGATATTAATTTGAGTGCTCGCAGGTTGTTGTTGCTGGCGGTGGTTAGGCCAACTTTAGAGTATGGGAGTGAGGTGTGGGAAGCCAATAAGACTCAGGCAGCTGCGTTAGAGTCCGTGATGCTGAGAGGAGCTAAGCATATCCTTGGGTGTTCGTCTAAGACATGTAATGAAGCCGTTAGGGGGGATATGGGGCTTGATACGTTACAAGGGCGTAGGGATAAGAATAAGTTGAAGTGGTGGTATAAGTTAGCGGCATTGCCAGGCAATAGATATCCGAAGAAGCTTTTTAACCAGAAATGGAATTTTATGCCACGGAGAGGCAGGCAGAGGAAGTGTTGGAGTAAGGTCATTGATGATCTCTTTTCGTCATTAGGTCTTGACAAGGCAGAGTGGTTGCATGATATTCAAAATGGGGATTGCTCCTTGAAGGGCTTTCTGTCTATAGTAGGGGACAGTATTAATGAGAGGGAGATTAGAAAGTTTGAAGAGGGGCTAAATAGCAAAGTAAAGCTGTTATTGTATAAGACATTTAACAAGGTGGTAGAGTTCAAAAAGTACTTGCATGGGAAAAGTGATGCTGGGTCTAGATTAATGTTTAAGTTCAGGTCAGGCACGCATGGGCTAAATGAGGAACTGGGTAGGCATAGGGGGAGGGAGGGGGATGAAGGAGTGCCTGTTGTGTGATGATGAGTGTGAAAGTGTGAGTCATGTGTTGTGGGAGTGTCCAGCATATAGTAGTCTTAGGAGCAATTTCTTAGTTGCCCTGCAGGAGAAGCTTGGGGATGATGGGTTTGAGCATTTCCAGTCGCTTGATAGTTTCAGGAAAGCATCCTTTATATTGGGTAGTGAGCTGTGGGAGGATAAATTTGGTTCTTTGCTTCGCCTTGTTAAAGATTTTATTTCGGATGTTTGGGAGCTAAGAAAGGTTAGGTTATATGGCGATAATCCCAGCGTACAACAGACCCAGTCTCAGATTGCGTCTGGGGAGCTGCAGGGTGTCACTGGTGGAAGGGGTGAGTTGAGGTGTCTGGGAGGTGAGACAGACACCGCATGTTCATATGGTGTATGTTCGTTTGTTAACGGTTCCGCCCATTGCTCTGGGTGCGTGGTCTATGGCCCTAGTGCTATGGCAGCCACCTGAGTATTATTATTATTATTATGTATAGTGGAACCTCTGAGCAAGGCTGCTATGGGGCCAACGATGTTGTCAGCTTTTGTCCGGGAGTTTTAGCTCAGTACCTAGTGCACTGGACTTCCAGTCTGAGTTTGACTCTAGAAAGAAGAAAAGTTCTTTCTCTCCTGACCTGAGTTTCTATCATTTAGCTACCAGGTTAACAAGGAATATTATTATTAAGCGTGCAGTTTTAGCATTGGGGAAGGGCAAGGAGATGTCCTTGCAAGCTTTCTCTATAATTGTACTCTTTACTCTGGGGCTATAGGGATGTTTTCACTGGACTATCCAGACACAGTCACTCTCCACTTCAGGGAAAGCTCTCAGATTGTCATTGCAGTGAGTGTACATCATAATTATGTGTGTGTAGGGACATGCTTACAGTGTATACCCAATCCTTCTAGCTCTACATATGCCAATAGACTTTAAACGTGCTCTCAGTTTTCCACGTAAGAATTCACAAGGAACACAGCGAACACAGCGTTAACATGTAGTTTCTCTGAAGTGCATGTGTATGTTGTAGAGAGGTTGACCATAAACAAATTATAACTTGTTGACCTCTGAGCTAACTACCATGGAGCCTCCCCCAGCTTGTAGGTAACATCACTAAAGCCTGCCCATAAAACTAGATCTGTCCACAAACATGCTACAACCAAATTATGGCAACTCTTTTACATGTGGCTCTGTACTATGTCATCTGTGTATTGAGCTATGCCACAGTATATACTGCCCTTCAGTCTTGCTTGTGTGTCAACAGCTACAGCTCTGTGCACTAATTACCTATCACCCACCCTCTACCCATGTACCCAATGTGCCTCTCCGCCCAAAGCCAGCTTGGTCATCTGAATGCGGGACTTTCCTTTATTTGGATGTGACGGCCACTCCATATACCGCAGTGTTCCAAGTCATTCCAAAGTATATATGCACAAAAATTCACGCTCGCTTCACTAGCCAATAATGCGTTGCATTCGTTCTCTCCATACTATCGTGTAACTTTTTAAAATATTTTCCTCTCTTTTGAGCAGAGTGTCCAGAGCCCAGTCCAAGTACATTGTGTAAAGAGCAAGAGAGTGTGTTCATGTACCATGTGCAGCATTAACACCGTGTAGTTTTGTTGCCCCTTTTTCCACAGACGTATGTTCCAGACGAAGAAGACACAACAGTTTTAAGACCTGCATTTTAGGTCAATTGCATTATTATACAAATTTGAGAGTAAGGGAAAAGTAATTTGAAGGAAATGGAGAGACATGTCATGCTGTAGTGGTATCTGTGGCTGTTAGTTTGGGTGTCAGAGGTTGTTGGGGAGAGGGTGGAGGGGGTGTGGTCAAATCAGTGACATCATCACCAGTCACATGACTATCGGGAGTGGTCACACGATCTGTGGTGTTACGAATGTCGGCTGTTTCATTGCCACCACCAGTAGATGGTCCACTTTCTTTGTTGGTCACATGATCCTCAGCATTGGTCACATGATCTTCAGTGTTAGTCACATGATCTTTAGCGTCGATTACATTATCATCAACCTCAGTCACATGATCCAAGATGGCATTCACATGATCATGGGCTATTTGCTCCAATTCTGCAAACACCTCGGGGCAGAGAGGCTGGAGTGGGGTTGCTATGGCAGCGACATCAAGCTCCTCCCACTCTAACAAGGTGTGGGAGGAGAGAGGGGGTGTGTGGTGTGAGGAGAGGGGAGTGGTGAGTGTGAGGTTTGTGAGGGTGGGTTTGGTGAAGAGGGAGGAGAAGCATTTGGCGACGAAGGGGAGGAAGTGATGGACAGTCACTCTCACCAGCTGCTGAAACGACGTCTCTTCCTCGGAGGTCAAAGGTCCTCCTCCCCTCCTGTGTGATTGGAACATATAGAGTGGACTCTATTCAATGTCTTAGTGGGGCCCCGATGGGGCCCCGATCACACTCTGATATTGTGCCTTAATTTTGTTGTTTCACTTGTATCTCGCTCCACATTGGGCCTTTCTCCTATCTCACTGCGAAACTGGCCCCCATCCCACTCACATCTCTTCCCCCCATCCCACTTCAACATTGGATCTCTTCCTTCCCCTATCTCGCCTAATCAGATCTTTCCTCCCTATCTCACTCAGAGAAATTTGCCACTTCTCCTACGTATCTCATTCTGTAATTACATAATGTCTTTCCCCATACACACTGCACCACACGTGAGGTTTTCTCTCTACAATTTATAGCATTCCTTATTCTCTTACCACAGAACCACGTGGAGGGGTGTGCTTTATTTAGAGTCATGTTTCACTGCTACACAGTTAATCTTGCTCTGACACATTGGCTGGAAGCTCACCTGTGTAGCTCGGCGATGTCATGTACGGTGGAGTCCAGAAGTCTCCTCGTCTCTCTGGCCAGCTCATGTCCCACTGCCACTGGCGCACACTGCCGCACCTCATTCAGTCCCCCCAGAATCCCGTTGGTCAGCCCGGCCAGCGGAGGATGGTCCAGAGACAGGTGGGCGGAGTCAGCGAGGGACCCAGGGAGGGGGGCGGGGCTAAAGATGATGTCGTTCTAGTGAGACTGGCCAGCGAGAGCTGCTTCATTGACTCATGGAAACTGGAGTGAGAGGGAGAGGGGAGAGGGAATCTCGACCATCAGGGGTTTCCAAGCTGTACTTGAAATGTTGTTGAGTAACAATGGCTGTGTTATTGGAAGCTACACTACGCGACAACAAACTGCAAAAATTAGTCTTTTCACTGACTTTCAGCTCACAACATACAGTGTGTGTGCAGGATTATGGCAGACTAGTCAATACTCTCATGCAGCGTAAACTGCGCATTGTTCCTGAACCGCCTATAATGGGAGACCCCCGGGATTAGCTATAATTTTGTGAGACTAGTAGGGCTGGTGAAAGTATCGCAAATGGTAATGGTTTCTGAGAAAGGACCACACACACACACACAGAGAGTGACGGCGCACAACAGAGAGAGTGACGGTGCACAACAGAGAGAGTGACGGCGCACAACAGAGAGAGATAATATTATTATATCGTACCGGTGTTTGGCAGAGCGGAGGGCCCTCTGGTAGACGTCGACAGTCACTCTCACAAACACGGGGACGATGAGAGGTCTGAAGTCGGCTCCGATGCGACTGAACGAGAGTCCAAAGTACATGGACTGAGAGAGGAGGGAGTCTGTCCGGCCAGACACCCCGCGGCCCAGGTCCCATTCCAACACCTTCAGAAACTCATTCACCTGTCACAACAGCAATGAAATCAATAAACTATTCAATTGGAGACCACAATTCCATATCTTTGAAGGAAAGAGATTTATAGGTATATTGGAAGCAACAAGACAGGCAATATCAAACCTTACAATTGCCTAAAGTTTCTGGTAATGGCACAGAAATAAACTGGAGAAGCAGTTTAGCTATAGGGATGTTGGCTGACCTTTGACCCAAGCCATGTGTAGAAGAGAGCTCCGTTGACGTGGGTGGGCGTGGTCAGGGAGGAATGGTAGGCGGAGTCATCGTCGGGGAAGATGGCCCGGTACTGTGTGAGGATGTCAAAGAGATGAACTCTGCTGACTTCTATAGTCCTGGTCAGGTGATGGTAGGCTGTGGGTTTGAGCAAAGACAAATTAGTCTAGTTATAGAGACAATCTAAGCAAAGACTTATAGACAAAATCGTTGCCCCCATGGTTTCCCTTGTTTGGAGGTTCCACTGTACTATATGTACTACTAGCTCACTAGTGATGGAGGAACTTACGGTCGTCTCGAGGGATTGCCGAGAGTACAGAGGTCAACCAGGTGTCCCTGGCCTGGAGGAACCGGAGTCGGAGTTCTGCGGGGGAGAAACACTCCATCCTCCGGAGGAACCCCACGGCACGGAGACAGGCGGGCAGCTGTATGGAGGCTCTAAGACTGGCCAGGAGCTGACTCTGCATGAGGCTCATCGACCTCTCCACATCTTCCCAGATACCCTGACCAGCAACATGGCACACACAACAAGACGTATGTGTAACTATTGACGTGCAAATACAGTGGAACCTCTATTCCAAATAAAGCACATCTTTCTATAACACTAGATTTGGTCCTCATATATTGTTGTGTATGTATAGCTCTGTATGTATAGCTCTGTATGTATAGCTCTGTATGAAGGACAATTTTCATGGTCCAACGTGTCCCTTACGCAGAGGTTCCACTGTAGCAAATACTATTTTGAGGGATGAACACTTTGTTTTTCTTGATAATAATATAGTTTCCTTTGCAAACGCTTGGGGAACATCAATGAAAAGGTTTTCTAATTTCTTTCAAAATTTTTCAGCTGTACTCAGGAAGCGTAGTAAACACGCGCGTAAGCTGGACGGATCTTTAACAAAATACGAAATGCTCTAGCATTAGTACACTAGCTGGCTGTCTGCCATTTCGTATATACACAGTGGATGATCGTCAATAGAGTCCATATACCTTGACAATAGGCAAGTGGCCGTGCTTCCTCTCCATATGTCTGACATGGGAACACAGGTCAAGGGCCTCCTCATAGTACCCATTACGAACACACGTATCAACAACCTGCATACAAACCAGAACAGCGACTGAAAAGTCACTGTATTTGTCGTAAGAACGAAAATGTAAATTTTTGTTTTGAGAGGCACCGTTAAAGATTTCTCTGGAAAAATGTGCGGGCGGGTATTAATATGTAGAAGAATCTCTGTCAATTATATATGTATAATATACAGTGGAACCTCCAAATAAGGGACACTATGGGGCCAACGATTTTGTCCCTTGTAGAGAGCTGGTCCCTATCTCGGAGGTCAAATAATACACTAAAATATTAGCATGGGGTTGAAACAAGTGTCCTTTGTAGAGAGGTCGTCCCTATCTCAGAGGTCAAATAATACACTAAAGTATTAGCATGGGGTTGAAACAAGTGTCCTTTGTAGAGAGGTGGTCCCTATCTCGGAGGTCAAATAATACACTAAAATATTAGCATGGGGTTGAAACAAGTGTCCTTTGTAGAGAGGTCGTCCCTATCTCAGAGGTCAAATAATACACTAAAGTATTAGCATGGGGTTGAAACAAGTGTCCTTTGTAGAGAGGTCGTCCCTATCTCAGAGGTCAAATAATACACTAAAGTATTAGCATGGGGTTGAAACAAGTGTCCTTTGTAGAGAGGTCGTCCCTATCCCAGAGGCTCCCTCATCGGAGGTTCCACTGTATACAGGTATGTAGCTATGTACCTGTGGGATCTCCAGGACCTCCAGTAGTTGAGAGTGCCGCGAGAGAGCCAGTGACATCTGCTGACGACTTGAGAGAGAAGGAGAAGAGAACGAGGATGAGGAGAGAGGAGAGAAAGAGGAAGAGGGACGAAGAGAAGGCAGGAAGAGAGAGAGAGAGAGAGTAACAGACCTGGAGTTGACCTGCTGGGCTGAGGAGGAGAACTGCTGACAGGCCTCCAGGAAACCTGGCAGCCTCTCCAGCAACTGCTCCACATGTCTCTCCACTGACACAAACTACACAGACAGAGGTGTAGTAGTCATTACAACATTATGTACAGTGGAACCAATCCCTCTAATTTGGACACCAATGAGAGTGTACATTCTTTAGAGTGGTGTTCTTATTTCAGGAGTTACAAGAGCTGTTGTTAGGGGAAAAGGTGTCCTTATTAGTCGTTTTCCCATTTCGGGTGTCGAGTCCCACTCTACCCCAGTTCTTCAGGTAATAATTCATTGTAATTGTCTCTTTTTCCACCAGACCTGTTCCCTTAGCCTCACTCCAAATACTGAGAAGTTGCTGGCAGTCAGTATTGTAAGTAGCATTAAAGAGCCACTCACGTCTGTGAAGACAGTCTGAGAGCACTCGGCCGTCTCTATGAAAGTCTTGTAGTTGTTGAAGGCCAGTCTCTGAGTGGAGCCCAACACACATCTCCTCTCTTCCTCCAACCTCTCCGGCTCCAACTCTGTGAGAGGAGACACACCACACCGTTTATGGGGTGAACTGACGGATGGAGTATATACAATGATGTACATACATGGTAAAGCAAGGCATTAGGAGGTGGCTAACTCACGGAGCTTCTCGGCCGAGAGAGAACTGAGTTGAGAGAGGTACTGGACGAAACCTGGCTCCGTCTTCCAATCATCTGCGGAGAGAAACATGCACAACAGCCTGAATCTAAAGCTGTTGCGTGGCATTTCCCACATAGGGACACACACGAGAGTAGATTAGTCACACACAGGCTACTTGGTGGTGATAGACACCTTAATGCGAAGGTTATCACCTGGAAACTGGTCGTGGAAGAGGCTCCAGTACAAAGCCACGTCGTCCCCCATTATTCCAATTGATGCACACCACGCGCATGCGCTAAAATGGAACCGAACGATGATCAATAATCAGAGCACACGTACACATGTATACACAGAAACGTGGGGATTAGGTGATTGCGCAAGTCATTCCTATGCACACACATACAATACACATACATACATACATACAGTGAAAAATCAAATTCATAATCTACCAACTAAGACACACAGTACTATTACAAGCATTCACAATGCAAAAAACAGGAAGCAAAAATGCAGTGATTATGCAAGTTGTGTGGCTGAAACGACGCCATGCGTGTGTAACACAGGGACAAACTAAGACACATCACAGTGGGACAAAACCAGGGATGATGGATGAACAGTCGTTGAGACTGCACCTGAAGTAATTGTAATAGGGGCACCCCCTCGTTAGATGCGGCCGCCAAACTCCATAAGGATTCCCTTGGCAATGTGGAAGTCGTTTCTGGCGATTGAGAGGGCGCGGACCACGTCGCTTCGCGAGTAGCCCAAGGTGACCAGATCCATGATGGAGTCCTCTCGACATTGCCCACGCTGGGCTGGCGGGTTTGACGAGGGGGGTGGTGCCCCCCTCGTGGTGGGTTCCGGGGGAACCTGCTGCTGTGGCGGCTGTTGTGGAGGGACGGGGGAGGACCCTCCGTTAGCCCTGGCATAACGGGGAGGGAGAGGAGGGTAGCTGTTGGAGAGTGCATCCTGCGAGGTGGAGGAGGATGAAGCGGGAGCGGTGGGAGGGGAGCGTTGGGGAACGGGGGGAGAGGAGGAAGAAGGGGGTGGGAGAGGGGGGAGGGGCATGTCCATTCTACCTCCGGCTGACCTGGTCTCTGTCGGCAGTGGTGGTAGTGGCATATCAGGTCGAGCCGTTCCCTTACCTGCGGGGGCAAAAGCAAACACAGCTACGTATTAACGCAACAAAGAAAGTTTACCATGGGACCTAGAGCAAGCAAAGCATTGCCTAAAAACGGTGACCACAGCTGGAGAGGGAGAGGCACAACCAGAAACACACATCCTCAAATCAACACCACACTGCTTTGATAAGTGGATGCAATGAGGATGTGCGGACTAACTACACAACCTTAACACACATGTTGACTTATGTCGTACTTGTACATGGTGGTGGCAAACATTCACCACAAAGAGGGGAAACTTTGCATGAGAAAACCTAGCCGTTAAAACAGTAATTCGAAGAGAAAATGACTGTACAACTGGTCTCTACAACCCGTGCAGACGTTCTCGAATCATAATATTAAAGGGGAATTTTCTGCTTCAAAAGCTCTCGTGTATTTAAGTGGTATATACAGTGTGCTACCCACTGCTCCTATAGAAGCAATACTAACCTGCTGCATGCGAGGCAGCCCTGATATCGTGTCCATCCTCCCCTCCCTCTCTCTTCCCCGGCGAGGACTTCTCCCCCGGGGGGCGCCCTCCAGCAACGGGGAAATTAGCGAGAGCCGTGGGAAAATCATAGGGGCCGAACCCTCTGGGGATATCTTCCTCACCGGTGGGTGTGGTAATCTCGTCTCTCTCCTCTGCTTGTCCGGGGAGATCATCCCCGCTGGAGTAAGGATCGACCTCTGGCTGTCCGTAAAGAGTGGGGCCTTTGGTACGCAGGAACTGCGAAGTGTCCATGTAGGCCGATCCTCCAGTGCAGTCATCGTCCCCTGTTGTGTCTGCGTGTCCTCCCTCCTCCTTACCACACCAACTCCTCCACTCTTTCTCCTATTTACCCTCATCTCGTCTCCGCCACACACGAAGTCGAGGACGAACGACACGGACGAGTGGGCGGCGGTCGGTCGTAAAATGCCTCCGGATCGTCCCAAGCCGCATTGCTTCCGTCGCTAAACGGGTCGACCAGTTCCTCGATGTCGTGCCCCGGATTCACTGTAGCTTCTTTCAGTGTATCTGTCTCAGGGGCAGGAGGGAATTCCTGAGGGATAACGTGAGCGTAGTTTGTCTTTGTAACTCGGGCCCGAGGGATGGGGTGACTATTACTTGGTGGAGGGAACCTCAGTTCAGAGTAGTTGAGTTCGGAATTGACCAATACTGAGCGGGGCCGGCTGCAGGGGCTGTTTGAACGACGGACGTCGTTACGAGGGTTGATGACGGGGGGCTGGTCGTGGGTCGGGGAGGACGGGGCGGAGTGGCTCTCGGAATGGGTGGAGTCAGTGTCATTGAGGGGCTTGGAGAGGAAGGACGGGGGGTTGAGTGAGGGAGAGGCTTTCACTGGCGGGTGACTGACTTGCCTGCAAACACACACACACATTGATAAATCACACTACTAGTAGAGCATTGGTGTGTGTGCTGAACATGCAACACACACACACATTGGTACAGTAGCACAGCTATAGTACAGTTCTCGTTAAGATAATGAGCCTCCGTCTGATGTGGCTGACTTCAGTTCTGGCTCATACGAAAAGGAGGAACCCCTGCCTCTTTCAGTGCCACCACATTTGCTTGGCGTCGATTGAGAAACTAAACACGTCATGTGTGCTCAGACAAAATACCTATACACATGTACATCTCGTACCTACAAGTATTGCACATTGTATGTACCTGTGTAGCATTTCAATAGACAAGCACTTCACTACGTACAATGCACAGGGGCAATAAAGCTCTCTTGTGGTGTGTACCTGCGAGCAGGGAGAGGGGGAGGGTCAGCGGTGGTAGAGGAGGAGGAAGAGGAGGGGGCGATGGGCTGAGAGTGAGAGGCTCCATGAGATGCCTGCATCTTTCTTAGATCCCTCAGAGTCCATCGCTCCGGTCGCTGAGGAAGGAGGGAGGGAGAGGGGTTTGGGGAAGAGATCGAGGGGAGTTAGAACAAGGAAGGAACTGTAAACAAGGGCAAGAGAGTAAACACGAGGAGGTGTGGGAGAGAGGGTGGGAAGTTGGGAGACAAGACTGGAAAAAAGGAGGCAATTTTCCCTGAATGGTGGGCCACAAAAGCAACAATGCCGTGTGGGAAAACATTGGACACTGGCACGCGGCCTCGCCACACTTCTGAACGCATACAATCCTTTGTTGAGAGCGGAAACACAGCAAACGGTGCACAATCGAGCTTGAAATGACGTACAGTAAATACACAGAGGACTAATAGAGTGGATGAACCTTACACTTATCTGGAGTTGAGTTCATTTCTACATAATGTGCAAGGTCCCAAATAGCACAGCTATACTAACACTGTACTCACAATCCCCATCTAATGTGTCAGTAAAAACCCTGCCATAAACTCTTCACAGCGACAATCTCACCTCACACTCAGAGGCATCCTCGTCCGATTGTGTCGAGGCCAGCGACTTGGCGGGCGGGACCGACAGATGAGGCCCGCCCACTCCGCCCGTCATCGCACCCGCCAGACTGTACGTTCCCAGAGGAGACTGGCTCTTGGGGACGGCGAGTGCAGCCTCTCTCTCCGCCCTCTCCCTCTCCGCCCGCTCCGCCCGACGACCAAACGGGTCGATGATGACTGTTTCGGTGTCCCGTATCTCCTCGCGACAGAAGGGGCAGTCGGTGCGGCCGCTGTCCATCCAGTTGTGGAGACAGACGTGGCAGATGAGGTGACCGCACGGCTCCAGTTTCATGTCCTTGTCGTTCTCGGCACAGATCTTGCACATCTGGAAGGTGGAGCCCATCTCACAGTATATCTCGTACTGTTCCTCTCGACACCTGCAGGCACATGGGGAGACGAGTTGGCTAGCTACGTACATATATCACACACTACGTACATAGGGAATGTCTCGACAACTTGGTAACGAGAATGGCAAGGCAAGGCAAACAAGTCAACTACACCCAGGACAGCTCTTTCCTTTCAAAAGAAGAAGAGCTGCCTTTAGGTGGGATTCAAACCCACGACACTCTGCAGTCTAGGCGAGCACTCTACCATGCATGATTGACCCTTTTCCCGCGCTTGGGTTGAGCGTCACACAGAAGAGCAAAACTAACTCGATGCAGTACAGCAAGTTCCCATAAACCGCACCCAGTCTATGACTGTTTGGTATCTCCACTCTCTCGTGATGTAGAGTTCATTTGTTATTTTTGTTTTGATGTGTGTTACGGCACCCGTTTACAGAGGATGTAATGTTGACCCATTATTTCTCTTTCTTGACTATACAACGTTGTTTAGATTTGCAAAAGGCTCTAGCATAAACTGTTTCTGTAATCGTCAGAGTGAAATTTCCTATTTCCTGTTTAGGCCTCTTGTAGCCAGCCGAGAGAGGTGTCGCTCCACTAGTGTGTACACATACACACTACATTCATCAGCTAGCTTCTGTTCCACGTCTGTTCCAGTTGAATGGCTGTCTGACTTCCACTGTGCAACCACATCCACACACACACACACACACACACATTTAGGGGGAGGGGGGAGCAATCGAAATGAAGGGGGTCACTCATAACTCACTATGAGTCCTAGTTCAGAGGGGAAAACAATTTTCAGGATGAAAAATTTGCTCCCCTTGTCCCCTCCTAAAAACACTGCACACGTACACACAGGTGCAGACAGGTACTTGGGGAAAATGCTGCTATGCAAGTGGGCATGTACGGAGAAAATATGACCTCCAACTTTACATGCGAAACTCAATATGTGAAAATTCCTCATGGTGTGTACAACAGGCATGGTAAGTCTCATGTTAATAAGAGGGTTGTTCTTTGTATAATTATTCTGAGAAAGTGAACATCAGGACACATTATGACAGGAAAGAGAAACAAGGCAAGGCAGAGGGAGTATTGCATTAGGGAGTGCCTCAGGAAATTAGTCCACCTGCCAGCTGACACTCTCCTTTCGGCCCTCAGCTGCAGTTGCTAGTAGCTAGTAGGGTGTACATGACCAGTGCTGTATAAATGACTTATGGGTGAGCCTCTATTGTTTAGGATAGTAAGAGCTTGTTAATGGGAGGGTCACACCCACTACTGTGTGCAGCACAGACAGGCATTGTGTGTTCCAATGGACTAAGTTCTATTGCAGCGGTATGCATGTACCACACATGTGCATTCTTGACATGTGTGGTACTACATGTACAGTTGGTACTAATGTACAGGGTAAGGGTATTGTGATTGGACTGAGTCCAGTGTCAAAGACGGGAGGAGACAAAGGCCGACATACAGCCCCAGGTCTGGGCGAGGAGCCATTCCAATAGCACACCTCCGCCTTTGACTGTGAGCTGTATAACTAGTACATGGATGGGAGTATTTATCACAATGTTCTCAATGCCCTTACTTGGTCAATGACTGGATATTAATGTAAATGATAATGAGCACATATTGATTGTGCCATCAGATAAGTGGTAATCAAAATTCCAGACTGTTCTTAGACACAAAACGGCAGGAATACAGGTGTATTTTATTTTACTGCATTCCACATCTCCCCTCTCCCCCCATGAACCCTACATACATACATACTACAACCTACTCCATTGGTAGTCATTAGGCAGTGCCACCTCTTCGACAGCAATAAGGACACAAATGGGCAAGGACTGGTTGTGTACATTTACAGCTGAAGATGCACGTAGTACATAACATATATATATGTACCTTGATGTGTCTCTCTTCAGTTGGTGACAGAATCTCAGACAGGTTCACGTTCTGGTCCTCTCCATTAGGATACAGATAGCTGCAGACGTGTGTGCGCGCGTGTGTGTGTGTTTGAGATTTGAACATTATGTAATGTACGGTGCTGAGCTAGCTACACATATTATACATATGTATGTACATACATGTGTGTGCACGAATGGTGTGTTTGAAATTGAATATTAGACAGTGTATGTGTATTGTGCATGGCTGTACATATGTTCCTCAGCCAGGCTACATACATTATGTAGGGAGCAAACGCATGTGTTTGAAATTGAATATTAGACAGTGTATGTGTATTGTGCATGGCTGTACATATGTTCCTCAGCCAGGAAGCTACATACATTATGTAGGGAGCAAACGCATGTGTTTGAAATTGAATATTAAGACAGTGTATGTGTATTGTGCATGGCTGTACATATGTTCCTCAGCCAGGAAGCTATGTATATACATTATGTGGGGAACAAACCAAACAGAACAGAGAAAGGGAAACAGGGTGTAACGAGTTGTTTGTTAACACTGAGAATGTTTCCGGAGGGAGGGAAGCTGGGGGAATTGTCAACAACCCAACTCCGGTGGGGAAACACTTACCTGTCGTCCAACACGGACGTGATCTCACTAGAGGTATACACTGACCCGGGCCCCATACACAAGAGTGGCCTGACCCACTTGTTTCCTGTACACTACATCAGTAGCGTGGCATGTGAGGTTTAGCTGTGGACACTTGTGTAGGGACACATGCAGTGGGGTGTGTACTGAGCCTATTAAGCACGAGTGCCTGTTTTACTTCCTTTCTATATACCCTCTACCACTTACACTTACACTTCTCCCTCATCTCCCACTCATGTACACGTTGGACACCCTAACTGAACTACTCCCCCCTTCTCCCACTTCTTCTCACATCGATCTTCTCAATCAAGCTCATATACATACCCTTCAGGAAATTAGTGATCCAAGAAGTTAGCTAAAAAGTCTCCCTTGAGGAGAGGTCAGGGGTCAGGCATGACCATGTGGTCTGGAGCTGTTGATACAGCGGCTCATTATCTAACTCCCTGTGCAAGCAAGTGCATTGCGGATATTTTTACTACCTGCAGAGAACTTAGCACAGGGGAAGCCCAGAGCCTCTATATATATATAAAGATGTCCACACATCTCCTGTAATTAGCATAGCTAACCGTGCTGAATTTGTCACGGTGTCCGGTTTAGTCATACTCTATTGCACACACACCGTAGGAATTATGTGAACCATCAATAAATACCTGTTTTACTAAGTGAAAAGCTGAGGGCTACATGACACCTTTGATCTGGTTAGCACGCACTTTAGGTACTTCTCAGGAACACTGCTAAATAAGCATAAGCATTAGTATGCAAACCTGGGCATTTTCAGGCCCTAACAAAAACATTCACAACGGCCTTGGACGTGTAAGGGCTGCCTTAACCTTCCTTTCACCACGCCTAAATACACCGTGATGTATGATATCACTCTGTAGTTGGTATTACATGTAGGTGTGGTTCAGACCACTGAGGTTAGCTTCATTGCTCCAACACTTTGCAGAGTGGAGGAGAGGAAGAACATAGAGTAGGCAGAGGAGGTGTGCGTGTGCTCACAATCTCTCCCTACTGCCGTCAATGAGGGCCTGACAGAGACTCTTGTTCTGAGGGATGGTCTGAAGAATGGTGCCCTCCTGGGTCACGTAGCCTATGGCCCACTGGCCCAGTCGCGTGCAGCTGAGTCGGAATATGTACCTGCATCATGGACATATGGACATGTGACACACACACACACACACACACACTGAGATACTCATTTGCACCTTGTGGTGGTAACCGGTTTACTTCTCAAAATATACACACTTTCATGTGCAGGAAAACACAATACATTCACACCTAGTATTTGTATCCTGTGGGGCTGTTAGTTTGCCCCATGTGTTTCCATATAGTGTGTCCTGTTCAATGACACTGAACAATAGGAGTTTCATAAACACCTGTTGTCTGCATACTAGCCACACACATGACATACACATATCCCACAGAATAGCAGTTGTCACACTTTTCAGTAGCAGGCCGCCATGCGCAAAACTTATACACATCAGTAGCAGTGTGTATGATGTCACTTACATTCCCCAGTGGGGAAATGTGGACGCTGTCTCTCAATTACACCAGCAAATGACAGGGAATTACTCTAATTTGCTCCTCTTGCACTACAGCACGCTCCCAATAAGATGTCAATATCGGAGGTGCCGCGAGCCATTATTATAGGAGTATTATACCAAACACAGAGTTGTATGTATTCGTATTTTGGTAGTGACAATTTCCCAGATCTCCGGTGTTCAAGTAGGTATATACGACAGACTTTTTTTTGTCTTCCAACCATTATGGCATATCAGAAGCTCTTGATGGACAAAATTTAGTAGCAAACAAACACCTCGCAGTGCAAACTGCAGATTTCTTGTCTCCAGCATACAGTGGAACTAGGATATGTGCACCTTTTTTACTGTATATACATACATACATACATACATGTAATCACAAGAAGACACTGAATTCTCCCTCAACATCTTCCTATTGTCCTACACACTATACATGGATGATATTGCATGCTCAAATGTAAAAGGGAGAGAGAAGGGGAGACGAGGAAGATGTAAGCGAGGGGGAGATGGACGTACGTTCCAGGTCGGTTGATGTAGGGCTGCAGTTTAGCCTTGACCTCGTCGTACGTGAGGAAGGCTTGGTAGCCGGGGTGAGTGACTGCCAGGGCATTCCAGTTCTTGAGCAGTGTGGGCCAGGGCTGGAACAACCTGGGGGAGAGGGGAGAGAGGGGGGAGAGGAGGGAGGAGGGGAGGTGAAAGAGACTATCACAAAAAAAAACTTTGGTGAGCAAAGTTACCTTCAAACCGCTTTAATAATGTTTGCACATGCACATTGCTACGGACGTTGGTAACCGAGCAATTAAGACGACTACATAGGTAGGCTTGCTTCGCCAAGTGGGGGAAAGGTTCAGAGTGAAAGCAGGCAAGAAATGAAATGAGGAGAGCAAGAGGGGAAAAGGTTCAGAGTGAAAGCAGGCAATGAAGAGAAGGAACAAGGTACAAAGATAACCAGGAAAGATAGCTTTGTGCCACACACACACACACACACACACACACACACCAACAACTACGCAAACTGTTTAACGCCAACACCATACCACACACATGCACCAGGAACACACACACACACACAGACACACCTTCGTATGTTGGAATTAACGTACTCTGTATACCGACAACACATGTAAGCGTGGGACCATCACCACAAAAAATAATATATGCACACACACATTATGTATACACCACATTACATGTACGCAAGAGTGGTATATCAGTAATAATGGACATACATACAAGCACGCACACACGCACACACACACACACATACCTGGTGAAGATGTCGAACTCAAAGATAGAGATGTGATCATTGAGCGTGAGGTCTATGGTTGACTTGAGAGCCATGGCCTCGAGTGACGACTGAATGGGGTGGGCTTCAGTTAGAGTCTGTCGAAAGTCTCTCCAAGGAACTATTGCTCTTTACGAGGAGAAGGAAGGGAGGGAGAGAGGAAAAGAGGGAGAAATATAGAAAGTAAAAGTGACATAATTATGGGAACAAATTGGCTCCCTTGTATTGCATACATACAAATGCTACACTGGAATAATGGATTGGGATTGGCTTTAACGCGCATCAAAATTGAAGAGGTATTCGAGTTAATGTGCATCAGAATGTAGGGCCATGACCGGTACGCACAAACACTCCAACGAGGCTGCAAAGAAAAGCATTCTTAGATAACAAATCATCTCTGTACTTGGTCCAACCTGTAGTTCCAGGGGTTGGTGGTTTTATGTCTGTAGTGGATGCTAAACCTGGTGGGCACTAATTGGAATCAGCTGCTCTCAACTTAGAGATCAGAAGTCGATTGTACCACACAAACTGACAATACTATGTACTTGTAGTGCTGCGCCCTGTACCCCCACCCCAAACGTGGCCAAGATACTCCAGAAACCACTATGCACCATGTGTTCAATATCAAACAACTGTACTAACGTGGATTGACTGTTCTCTCTCTCTCTCTTCCCCCCATTCCTTCCCCTACCACACACCAAGGCTCTGTCCCCTCGCTCTTTCTCTCTCACCTACCCTTTCTCCTTTCTATCTCTCTTTCTCTCATCTCCCTCGCTACACTGTACCTAGTCTGAAAGTTCACTGCCCAGAAGTCTGCGGCGTCCTGCTTGGTGACCCTGAACGTGTACCCTCCGTACACCCCCATGGGGAACAGTGCCTTCAACTCAGCCAGCATGTGGGAGAAGATGAGGGAGAGCTTCGTGAGACTCCGTCGCTCGGCGCTCGTCTCGTCGAATATCTTCTCCTTGGCGTCTTTGAACAGGCGGACCGTCTGCTTGCACTTGTTCATAAGGTTCTCCATGAAGATGCGGAAGAACTCGTTCTCGTTCAGAAAGGTCACGTTCTCCTCGTAGTGCTTGAACACGATGCGGAGGTGCTGGTAGGTGTCGGGCAGAATGTCCAGGATAAACGGGGGACTGTTCTTCAAGTTGAGTCGCCGATTGGCGCAGTGAGTCACGACCTTGTCCATCATTTTCCACGCCTTCTCTATCGTCTTCTTGTCTATGGAGGGCTGGGCCTTCTTCTGTGCGTGGATTCGCTCCGAGATGGCCTCCAGCCAGTTCCGTGAGCGTCCAGCCATCTTGCTCTTTCGCCTAAGGTTTACTGTACACACCCGGGTTATGTCCGTATACTCTCCGTATATCTTATCCCTGGGCGTCTCCAAAGTGGTGGTGTAGGTAGAACGATCCTCTACCGGTGAACCTCTGCCTGGCTAGCTAGACACCAACTCTACAGACATGGCGACAGCACTATGTACGTCTTCAACTTCAACGCTTACTATAAAACTGCCCGCGGCTCCGAAACCCGTCCGCTTTGATGCATATTATATGCCGGAGTAGGTGGGCGTGGTTGTAGGCGCGGTCTCCACGTGGCTTCAAAGAGCGGCTTCAGAGCTCAAGACCAGTGGCTGTCAGAGCCTCGCTCAGAGCTCAGTTTGTAAAACCTCTGTGCCTTGCCTGACGTAGGAGGGAATGGCTGGCGGTGCTGAGAACGTGTTCAAGATTCTAGTCGGTTAGCGATCGGACGTGTAGCATCCATTTGGGGACACCAACACAAAAGAACTGTACTCTAGCAGTTTACTACGGGATACACTGTGCTAATAGCGTAGTGCATATGGAAGCATGCATCTATTTATACCCCCAACTCCTAAGCTCCTAAGCACATGTTTTTTTAATATGATATAGCCAGCATTCTCCTATCCTTCGTCCATGTAGCCACAGACAACCATGTCGGCTACTTGGAGAAAGACCAAATTAGAGGTACTGATTCCCTGGAAGCTTTTGAAGAAGTGCTGAGAATTGCACAGGAGCGGCAGGCAAGTAGCACACTGTTCGCGCAGTGCTACTGATCCACTCCATACATTGCACATGCTGTACTGCACTGGTCCACTGCATACTAGCATAACACACTATGTCTAGTGCTTACACTGGTCAACTGCATACATAACTGCATACATAACACCCGGTGTGTGACTGTACTTGGTGTGTACTCTGCGTGTGTGTGTGCGTGTGTGTGTGCATAATGTTTGTACAACGCTGCTGCACAAGGTGTAGCACGGTCTAATAGTGTACTGGGATATCAGAGTGTGGGAAGGTAACTCAGCTGGCTAAGCCAACTCGGTGTGAATTACATCTGCCTTTGATGCAGGTGGATTTCATTCTGTTGGGAGGAGATTTGTTTCATGACAACCGTCCGTCAAGACAGGTGTTAACGCGGACCATGGAACTCCTGCGGCACTACTGTATGGGAGAGAGGCCTTGTCCCATCGAGTTCCGCAGTGACCAGACTCTCAACTTTCGCCACTCCAGGTTAGTTCAACCTACTTACCCGTCTCTCGTTGGGTTAACTAAGCTACATACACATAATTATACATACAACACATGCAGTAAAGGAAGTATATATGTACAATTTTTTCAGGGTGACCAATCTGTTTTTTGAGAAGTAATGTGGAATGTGGGGTGGGACGAGTAATGATTTTGACCTATAGTTTAGGGGAGTACAGACCATTTTCAGGGCAAAATGCTCCCCCAACCTCCCTATAGAAATCACTGTTGGGGTTTCGAACAGGAATTTCCTGGTTTTGTATAGGAAGAGCGAATGATGGAATTAGCGATCTACGTTTCCCTGGAATCCTGCCACACAGTAATTATTGAGTGCCTTGCATGAAGATTGCTTGTTGTGGTATCAATAATGGTGTACAGTCGACGACAGAGGACAGGCAAGGCATATAAAACTCCTCTCCTTGAAATTTAAATTTGCCCCCATAACACGTACAGTATGTGATGATGTGTGATGTGGAATTCCCTAGTGGTTGGCATGCGTGTCTGGACCGGCCATGCGTACCATGTTCGAACTGAGAAATGTATGTATACACATGTAGGAGGTGTGTCTGCACCTTAGACCAAATACTAGAAAGCCATTTTCCTGGATGGCAAGCATTCCTGGATGTGGAAGCTCCACAAGCTGTGCCTGGCCCTGCTGGCTATACACTTGGCTGGGGCAGCTGGAAACAGCTGTTGCTATCTATCAATCTCTGTCTCAGCTCCCCACACCCTCTCTATGCTTTTTGGTGTGTCTCCTTGTTTTTCTACACCATTCCCTCCCCCTCCTTTGCTTTTCCCTCCCCTCTCTTTGTGTCTCAATTTACCACTCCCTCTCTTCCTCCCTCCCTCCCTCCCTCCCTCCCTCTTCCTCCCCCCCTCCCTCTGCCTCCCTAGGTTCCCAGTTGTCAACTATGAAGACCCAAACTACAATGTCTCCATCCCAGTCTTCTCCATCCACGGGAACCATGACGACCCAGCTGGGGTAAACACATACTTACATACATGTAGGTACAACATTCAGTACATACCCCGCCTATAATAATGTATAATACTAGGGCACCATTGTAGGCTGACATGACCTGAGACAAGTTGTGGTTGGTGTATGTTGCTCTGTGACTTGTTCATCAAAGGACATGTATTCACCGCTGTACCTGTACTACGCTGTACCGTAATGTACTACTGTACCATACTGCTGTACCATAATGTACTACTGTACCATAATGCTGTACCATAATGTACTGCTGTACCATAATGTACTACTGTACCATAATGTACTACTGTACCATAATATACTGCTGTACCATAATGTACTACTGTACCATAATACATTATGGTACAGTACCATAATGTACTGCTGTGCTATGTACATTAATGCTGCCCACCACCTGTTGTATAATATAGTGAGTATCGTGTTACTGAAAGACATGGTCTAATACCTTCATGCATGAGTACCAAGTGGCTTTCTATTGCTAATATAATGCAATGCAGGTGGTTTGACTGCCGTGACATACGTACTACATTTGAGGAGAAATAATCTTTGATTTTAGAGGATGAAGTGTTTGTTGACAAGGCCTAAACAAATTTTTTCCTGAATATTATGTATACACTTTTCCATGTATTCTATGACTATGATACCTCAGAGATCACTGTGACTGGTATTCTCCATGTGTGACTATGACTATGATACCTCAAAGATCACTGTGACTGGTATTCTCCATGTATGCTATGACTATGATACCTCAGAGATCACTGTGACTGGTATTCTCCATGTATGCTATGACTATGATACCTCAGAGATCACTGTGACTGGTATTCTCCATGTATGCTATGACTATGATACCTCAGAGATCACTGGTATTCTCCATGTACTGTAGGCTGGGAACCTAAGTCCCGTGGACATCCTGAGTGTTGCAAATCTGATCAACTATTTCGGGAAGTCGGCCAACGTGGAGTCGATCGAAGTGAGTCCCCTCCTCCTACAGAAGGGGACGACGCGACTGGCTCTCTACGGACTGGGCAGCTGTCGGGACGAGAGACTCCACCGCATGATGAGGAGGAAGAACGTGACGTTCCTGAGGCCGGAGGGGGAGGGGGAGGGGGAGGAGGGAGCAGCCGATTGGTTCAGTCTCCTGGTATTACATCAGAACAGGTAACACTGGTTGATATTATATCCATAATTGAACGAAAAACTTTCCAATTAAACTTTGTACACCGGGTAAAGATTGTAAAATTACTTAATTTCTCCTTCAAATGTTCCCTACTGCCACTCTGTACTTTTGATGCAACTCCAGGTAGTTACTGTTAAAAGTGCGTAGAGTAACTACTATGGATATTCCTGTGTTGTCTACACTGCTGTATGTTCGGCCTTACAGGGCCAAACATGGAGAGAAAAACCACATTCCCGAGAACTTCATTCCGGCATTCTTTGACCTGGTGATCTGGGGTCACGAGCACGAGTGTCGTATCGACGCAGAGTACAGTGTGGTTGGGAGTGATGCGGACGGGGAGGAGGAGGGAGTGTTCATCTCCCAGCCTGGGTCCTCCGTGGCTACCTCGCTGTCAGAGGGGGAGACCAGGAAGAAGTGAGGGAGTGAAGAGTGTGTGTAGGGGGAGAAGGGAGGGAGTGAGGAGTGTGTGTAGGGGGAGAAGGGAGGGAGGAGGAGTGTGTGTGTATTTGGGCAGAAGGGAGGGAGGAGAGAGTGTACAACTCTCAGTCTGCTATTCTTGGTGATAATCAAGGCGGTGTATTGGCGAGCAAAGTGAGCCTTCTTAATCGTTTCAATGCAAGAATGTTCTATGTTTATTTGTATGTGATGGGTACTGCACATAGCATAATGTTCTACGTGATTCTAAATACGCACAAAACACGTGCGAAACTGCTTTCGCTCACTCGCCAAGAGTGTGGTCCATTCCTCTAGTAGTTTACATACAAATCAATCAAGTCTGGCCATTGTGAGGTATGGGAGTGCACTCCTACGTAGCTATTATGAAAGGGACAACGAGGAAACCAGGGAAAGAGAGGAATAGCAACAGGAAGGAATTCATGGAGATGAATGTAAGAAAGAAGGAAGTGCTGGGGAGTGCTAGGTGCCAACAGTTAGTTCCTGGGATCTGGGCAGGAAGACACTCTCCACTGTCCAGTGTTTACTGAGAGACCAGCTACATGGCTGCCAGAGTGTGTGTTCATAACAAATAGTGAGGCAATGGAGGGGATAGCCCGACAACATAGACAAATATACTGTAATACTAACCCGGGGAGACTGTTGCCACGGCTTCTGTTGGGATCAGCTGGGGTGGAATGCTGTGCTGGCTGGATATGAAACACATGAGCTGCTGAGTAGAGCGAAAAGAGGGCACAATGTTTCATGTACGCTAATGCTTGGTCCATATTCAGGATACAGGATAGTACCGCTCCCAAGTTTTACCACTCTTGTTTTACCCTCAGATTATATCTTTCTATTGTCTCTTTCTCCTTTCCCAGTTTTTATTTTACTTTCCCTCTTGTCTTCTTATCTTATCTCTCTTATCTCCTCCTCTTCTCCCCCTCCCCCCACACACACACAGACATGTAGGAATCCTCTACGTCAAGGGAACGTCGTTCAAACTGGAGCCAGTGGCACTCGAGTGTGTGAGGCCGTTTGTCATGGACACTGTGTTTCTCTCCCAGACAGGAATCCACCATCGGGAGGAGCAGCAGATTACTGCCTACCTCACCCAGAAGGTCTGTCTTTTACTATATCTGTGTAACTAGTGAAACAACTGGGCCTAATACAGTGGAACCTCCGAAAGAAGGACACTGTTCGTTGTGAATTTATTCTCCCTCGAAGTATCCTGCTGTGATATTATGTGGTGATGAGTGTGTTGTATGACTGTAGGTGCAGGCTATGGTGGACGAGGCTAATGCTGACAATCCTCAGGGAAAGCTGCCTTTAGTAAGACTCAGGGTAAGTCACCAATGTGTCAGGTGTTGTTGCATGCACATATGTGTGCTAGACTTATATTCCAGCTTCCAGCTTACCAGTTCATATTACCATAATTCTCTTTTTGACATGCCCGCGCAAGAGCTTGTATCAATGATACATAGGAATCTCCCTGTAGAAAGTCCCTCCTATCATTGCCCCGGTGCTAGTTGTTCATACTCTAAATAAACTCTGTGTTACGTGTACCGCTGTGCTGTACTAGGTGGAGTACAGTGGGGAGTATGAGACATTCAGCAACGCCAGGTTTGGCCAGAGGTTCGTGACGGAGGTGGCCAACCCTCGCTCCATCCTCCTCTGGTTCCGACAGAGAAAGTCTGTCAGTGAGTCTCTCTCTCTCCTCCCCCACCTCCGCTTTCTAACACACGTGCATATACGCATCCTGTACAAATATGCCTGTGTTGACGTAATACAAGTGTGTCTGCTAAGACTAGCAAATAACATTCTAGCACTGCAATATGGAGATTAAGCACACTATTTGCACTATGAAGATATTTGTTTTAACCCTATGTGAACCATTTTGCTCCCACCCACCTTTAACCCCATACTCACCCCACCTCCTCCCTCCCCCAGGGAAGAAAGACGAGAGCCCTGAGCCGGGACACCTGCTGGAGGGTGTGGGAGGGAGGGAGGAGGGAGGAGGGGGAGAGGGGGAGGGCCTCAGTATGCCAGTCCTGGTGGAGCAGCAGCTGCAGTCTCAGAAACTGAACCTCTTGTCTGAGAAGAACCTCACCGAGGCTCTCACTCAGTTTGTGGACAAGGAGGACACTGACGCCATCTCAGAGTGAGGCTGGTGCATGACATGGTGCCACTCTTACATTTGGAACAGTCCACCGTCATCTGTGTGTCTGCATGTGTCACCAATCAAGTAGCCTAGGCGAAGGCAAAGTCCGCTACACCAAGGACTCTCAGGGAGAGTTAATGTGTCTTAAACAACAAGTGTATTAATTAGCGAGTGGTGTAGGAGTAAAAGCCTGTTTAAAACTGCACTTTCAATGTCTAACTTGTGTCTTCGTACTATTCCCTTGAAAAACACGTGCAGTCGGGCAACATTTGGGTTAGCTCGTTTCCGCTCACCGATTATGTTCTCCCCTTCTTCCTCTGATCTGTGTCCCCCAGTTTTGTGAAGTACTCGTTGGAGCAGGCTCAGACCTACCTCAAGGAGAGACCCGGTATCAATGAAGCCGACATTGACACTCAGGTATGTTGTATATTGTACAACTGTCTCGTGGAAAACTGCTGTTGGTTCTCTGAGGACCTCGTGGAGTGTTGAATGACCAAAAATTCAAGTTTAAATTTGTGGATTTACTACTTCGTGCGGATGCTATCTCTTGCAGTTTATTTTTACCTATACTTTTTGAAAGCCTGAAAAATAGTATGCCCTACAATTTTATGTGGAAGTCTGCAGTGGCTGATTATTGAGAGGAGCCCCTGTTGTTGTTCCTCATCTCCAGATCTCCAGACAGAGGGAAGAGTTACTGCGACGACAGGAAGAGGGGGCCTCCGACGCCCACAAGGTGAGGGGAACCCCTTCTAATATAACATCATTTGAATCACCGGGCTACAACTTTTAGGGGGAAAGGCAGTTAGTAGCAAATGCGGAGGGAAATGTTCGTGGGTTAAATACTTGTCCTTCACTGTGCAATGGCATCAAGAGTTTGTAGGGAAAACTTGTGGTTTGTCCTCAATCTGCGACATGTTTCTCCCAAAGATTTTCTACTGTATGTCAGGTATACCCACACTTTGTGTCTGTTCCTTTATGAAAACAATTTTGTACACACTCAAAAACTTCAGTATAAAGACATGGGTGACATACATAAGAAAAGTTTAGTTCTGTGAGGATTGTGCACATGAATATTGCTGTTCAGAGCACCTCAACAGGAAGGCACTCTATCCTGCTTTTTACTCTGTGTCTCTCTTTCCTCCAGGAGATGTCGCAGGCGAGGTCAGAGTCATCCACGGGCAGAGGAGACGGGGAGAGGGGGAGTGAGGGGGAGGAGTGGGATGGGGAGGGGGGAGAGGGGGCATCGGCCACTGGTAGGAGGGGAAGGGGAAGAGGGAGGGGGAGGAGGGGGAGTTCGAGTGGAGAGACGAGAGGGAGGGGGCGGGGCAGAGGGAGAGGAAGGGGTGCGAAGGGAGCCAGCGCAACCAGAGGAAAGTCAGCAGCTGCCTCTAAGAGTTAGTCCTGTATTATCACACTCCGTTCGTTCACATGCTAATTATAGTTGTAATGGCATAATATATACTCAAGTATTTTTAAACAATAGGGAGAGAACTTGCAGTTTTAAGGACTTATATAATTATAGGGCTGACTTCTCTCTGAATTTGTGGGCATAAGCATTTTTCTGTGTGACAATCCAAGCTATCCCTCAGAATCTGGAAAGTTTTGTTTCCCTCACACATATCCTGCCAGATGGTACTGCAAATAGTAAAGTGTTATTACTGAAATCATGGGTCTCTGGTCTTTGTCTTGATGCAATGTGGCAGTACACGTGGTTCGCAGGCAGCATTGGGGCAGTGTTGGTTCCCGTTTAACAACGGCCGTTCTATGGAACGGAAACACCGTATATACAGAGTGTGTTGGTCTAGGTATTCACCGGCTTTCTTTATCGCCTAATGTTCACACAAGTCCCTGTGGCGCAATGGTTAGCGTGTTGGACTTCTAATTCAAAGGTTGTGGGTTCGAGTCCCACCAGGGATGCTTTTTTATTTTTATTTTTTTCCAGGTAGCAGTGGGGCAGGAGTCGGTGATCTTCCTCCACTGGAATTTGCCGGCAGTGGAACCTCCGGGACACGGGGTACCAGACCCAGTACCAGCAGCAAGAAGATGATTGTGTATGATGAGGTGCGTGGTTCCCGTCTTGTCAGTGAGGGTGTGCCCCTGTGATTACTGGTGTGGTATTAGAGTGATGAGGAAGAGGAGCTCAGTTTCCTACCTCCTTCCAAGAAGAAGAAGACAAGCGACCATGATGCTCCCATTGATGTGAGTACCCCACTATCCAGTCACAGTGTCATGCACTATATATACCTGTAGCCAGGACTATAGTTTGTATTTTGTGTGAGAGGGCCTTGAAATCCCTTTATTGAACTCTAGCCAACACTGGTTTGCAAGCAAGCCCACCTTTGTCTATTGTGCGTGATTTTTCTTGAATCTTGAATGTAATGATCGACTTGCCACAGCAATGGGTAGTGCATGCACATACATCACCAAAGGTATTGTAGTATCACTAATGTGTCTCTCTTCTCTGTAGCTGACTCAGGAGAGTGGTAGTGAGGAAGATGGGGTAGGAGGAAGTGGTGCCAGCTGTCACACGTCTATCTTTGCCACCCAGACTGGTGGCGGTGTCCGCAAGAAGAGATGACATCATCATCCATCTCACCACATCCTCTTATACATGTACAGACTGTATGAGATACACTGCCCCCACCCTGTTTTTGTAGCTAGTTAAAATAGTGGTTTTACAGGATGAGTGAGAAGCGCAGTGTTGACGCGCATGCGCAGGCAAAACGTGGACCACACGACACACCTTTCCCAATTAAAATTAATTAGGTACAGAGACTAGAGGCTTGCTTGGTGACAGTGTGTCGACGTCGACGCGGAGGAGCGGCAAGATGGCTAACGTAGGGAAGGTGAGTTTGTTTTCTGCGCGTTGAAGATGGCATGGTGGTTCTTTGCTAGCTATATTAGCTACATGAGCTAATACAGTGGCGGGTTTTGGCATCTAATAACGCTGACCGGCGGGCTGAATCACCTGCATCAGCAGTGATTCCAGCATTGTGACAATGTGTGTTACTGATCATGCTGCGTGTTGTATGCATGTTGCAGGTGATATCATGCAAGGCAGCAGTGGCCTGGGAAGCCAAACAACCTCTCTCCATAGAGACTGTGGAAGTGGAGCCTCCGAAGGAGGGAGAGGTCAGAGTTCAGGTAAACCACACCCACCTAACACGCCACGTACACTTCACTATTCTGAGGTCTGAGCCTCACTTGAGTGAGGGTTGTCTTTTGTTGATCCGAGTTGTGTTGTAAGGCAATCAGATGGCTAGATTGAACACAGAGCTATATGCATTACTGAGAGAAAGCATTATGCTGTGTTACATAATTCATGTTACGTATGACTATGTAGATTTGGCACAACCAAGAAATCGGACATTACTTATATATTATATCAGACCCTCTTTCGGACGGGTGCAAGTCTGCGAACAAAAGCACTATACATACTTCTATGTAAACATTATTCACAACTCGTATTACAATCATTTGAGAGAACATGAATAGACTGCATTGGGTAAGACGCTATTCATCATCTCCAGATATTGGCCACTGGGGTGTGCCACACCGACGCCTATACTCTCGGGGGCGCAGACTCGGAGGGGAAATTCCCCTGCATCCTTGGCCACGAAGGAGGGGGTGTGGTCGAGAGTGTGGGTCCGGGGGTCACCTCTGTTGCCTCCGGCGACCACGTCATCCCTCTCTACATCCCGCAGTGCAGAGTGTGCAAGTTCTGTCGCAGTTCAAAAACTAACCTTTGCTCCACCATCAGGTCTGTCTCTCTGTCCACTGATCCAACTCTATCTCTATTATAGTCTGTAGTAGTAAATATATTGACAGTGGGAGCTTTTCAGAGAAAATACTTGTGATTTTGATTACACCAAAGTGACCTTTTAGAGCTCTTTGGCTCTCCCAATACACACCTGTCCATGTTGTAAACCCTGTGTCTGCACTACATGTTGGTAAAACCGTAGACGTGTTGGAAGCCACGTATCTGCTCATTAGTAGCTGTGACTTTGCAAGTGGGGGATCCAATTTGGGTCAGCTAGCCCACCTCTCTACTGAGGAGGTCATGTGATTGCATAGTCAGTGCCCATTGACGCCAGTTTGTAATGTTGTAGGATGATTTGCTTCGAGTCTTGTAGAGGTTGAATAAAGCACTGACTAATACCTAAGTTTATGCGGCTTGCTTTCAGGGAAACAGTCAGAGGTTGCAGGCACAATGCACAGTTGCACAGCCAAATTCCCCGTCACACATTGACTCAAAAACATAAAGACACATTGACTCAAAAAACATAAACACACATTGACCCAAAAAAACATAAACACACATTGACTCAAAAAAACATAAAGAGCGAATTGTGCAGCATATCTTGGCATGCAGCCATGCTGTTAGAGCTGTAATGATGATGGGGAACGAAACTGCAGTTACACTATTATGTACACATGCATGTGTGATATGCAGAAGTACCCAGGGCCAGGGAGTGATGCCAGATGGGACTTCCCGCTTCACCTGCAAAGGTTTGACATCTCTCTGAACACAACTGTACAACATTGTGTCAGTTTGTGTCTGTCTGGTGTGTAGGGAAGACGGTGTATCATTTCATGGGAACCTCCACATTCTCAGAGTACACTGTCCTACCAGAGATGTCAGTGGCCAAGGTCTGTCTGTGGCACCGCCAGCAGAGTAGGGTGTCAATGTTTTGTCCATTGGAATTCCTTTCTAAGGACACCCTTGAAATGGGGACACCACTAATGATGTGGACAGCTTTTGTCTCACCCAAAATCTGTTTTGCACTATTTTAACCTTTGAAGAAAGGATACACCTCACTAATATGTGGCACTTTCTTCTGTCCCATTGGTGTCCGGATTAGAGAGATTCCCCTGTTGTAGTGGGTCAGCCAGTCAAGTGTGTGTATATACATGTCCGCTACAGGTGAACCCCGCTGCCCCACTGGACAAGATCTGTCTCCTTGGCTGTGGCATCCCCACTGGTATACTTTTTTTAATGCCATTTTTTTACAACAGATAGGTTTTGTGTTTGATGTGTGAGTGAAAATGATTTGATAACTGCATTCCTCATCTCTCTCTCCGCAGGATATGGTGCTGCACTCAACACTGCCAAAGTCGAGGTGAGCATCAAAACTCTGTATGTCTGTTGTTCCTTGCGTCTCACTGTCCTATGTACATGCATGTATGCAGGCGGGGTCAGGTGTGGCAGTATAGGTTCTCTCTTGATCAATGTCTTCTTCTCTCTGTTGTTCCTTGCGTCTCACTGTCCATAATATACATGTATGTATGCAGGCGGGGTCAAGTGTGGCTGTGTTTGGCTGTGGATGTGTAGGACTGGCAGTCATAATGGGTGCCAAGGCAGCAGGAGCCTCCAGAATCATTGCAGTGGATATCAACCCTGACAAATGGGCCATTGGTACATATTACCTACTCATATAAGTCATATACACCTGGATTTGCAAGTGAGTGTGGGCTAGTCTAAGTGCTCCATGCACAGCTTTTAAACATCCAGAATGTAGCATTGGAACTACTATAATAATTATAGTAAGCCTGTTTCGCTAATTTCGTGCACTGCAGCCCAGCAGTTTGGAGCCACGGAGTTCTTCAATCCCAAGGACCACAACAAACCAACCCAGCAGGTCAGTCTTCACTCTGACTGCAGTGTTTGTAGTTCACTCAGCTCCTGCTGTACACCCTGTCCCACAGGTCCTGGTAGAGATGACCGACGGAGGACTGGACTACACTTTCGAATGTATTGGCAACATAAAGACTATGGTAAAGCCTTTGTTTGATTTGTTCAGTTCAGTATCTAGAGCACAGTGTGTGTGTATCAGTCAGTCATTATGCCTGTTCCAGCTCTAGCTATCCTGCCTATGTAACTGTAAGTTTAGTTTGACTCACTTCTTTTCAATAATGTACCTCTGAAGGCTTATGGTGTGAAAGAGCTAATGCTAATGCTTATGAGTACTATATAGATCACCACAGACTGATCTTGTCAATGCTGTAACTATCCTCAACTCTCCCTCTGCAGAAAGCGGCTCTGGAGGCGTGTCACAAGGGGTGGGGAGTGTCCACCATCATAGGAGTGGCCGCCGCAGGGCAGGAGATCTCCACAAGACCATTCCAACTGGTCACTGGCCGTGTCTGGAAGGGAACTGCCTTTGGAGGTGAGGACTGCGTTGACTATGATAGAGCTGTAGTTGTGGGTTCTACGAGTGCTCCTCAAAGTTAAGTTGGGTTTTCCGCAAGAGCTGCAAAGGTGCTCCTCACAGCAACTAGTTGGGTCTCCGTTTAGAGTTGGGTATATATAGTCTTGTTTCACATTAATATGTGTTGCAGTCCCCATAATGACTGGGCATGCATACATGCGTACTAGGATGTGGAATTGTTTGTCGCAACCAAAGTCACATTACACTGCATTTATTTCAGTTCCTGCAGCAATGTATACATAATTATAGTGATCCAGTCTTTTAGTAATAACCTAGCTCCCTAACTGTAGCACCACATGTTTGAATGAACACTGTCACTGGCAGGTTGGAAGAGCAGAGACTCAGTCCCCAGCCATGTATGTAATAGTGAACCAGTCTTTAGAAATAAACTAGTTCCCTAACTGTAGCACCACATGTACACTGTCACTGGCAGGTTGGAAGAGCAGAGACTCAGTCCCCCAGCTGGTGGAGGACTATCTGGCCAAGAAGATAAAGGTGGACGAGTTTGCCACTCACTCCATGCCACTGGACGACATCAACAAGGCCTTCGAACTCATGCACGACGGAAAGAGGTCAGTGATCTTCAACTTCACTCACTCATATATATAAAGAAGTGTGACATTTGACCCAATGCACGAGGGAAGTGTGATACTTAAAACTCCACGCATGTGAAGGAACTCTAAAACGAGTCTTGTGGCTTTGTGAAAGGTGACAAGCAGCCCTTTCCCTTCTTTCTTCTGCAGCATTCGCTCGGTTGTAACCTACTGAAGTGTCCCCCAGCTCCCACCACACTCCAGTGATGCCAGAGAGACAATTGAACTGTAGTCAATATTAAATCAATCATAATTGGATGTTTTCATATATAGCTGCTTGATTCACATGCATATCATGTTTAGCTACGCCCATTTATATCAGGAGTTGGGAGTACTCTCTCACGTTGGATAAAAACTCAATTCCGCTGTGCTAACCTAACTCTTGTACACCTCATACCTGCTGGTTGCCCTGGTAGCTCAGTTGTGTGGTTTGGTTAATTTTTTGCCTTGATTACCTCTGGTTGGTACATGAAGTTATCATACCAGCCATAATGTACATGTGACTGTTGGAATGACAGCAGGAGTCCCTGCAACGCTAGTTCCATGGTAACGTTTGTATTTTCCATGGCTTTTAAAATTAGCCACAAGGAAGAAAGAATCAATTCACATACCACCATAAATACAGCGTACAACAATAGAGGTACATGTAATAAATAGTATACAGAAAACGATGACAGCGGACAGCGATGACAAGGTGTGCTATGTATCAAAGATAATGAGAGAGTCTGAATAACCCATGATGTAACGACCCAGGGTGTAGGCTCCAAATAATGCACACCCTGCACCTCCGGCTATGGCCATCGACTTCAATCCAGCTGTCAGTGTTTGTGTGTATGTGTGTGTGGTGAGATGAGGTGTTGTTAGGGAAGCAAACGTACTGCACTACGGAATAATACCACCAATCTCCTCATGCTAAAGACCTACAGGAATGCTTGTTGCTATCTCATGTACCATACATCTATTCGCATGATTCGAGTATAGCCGTGCCGAAAAAAGATTGGGCACTGTTTCTGCTTGTGGCCCTCATCACAGCATGCATTCTCACTCACGAGTGGTAAACATGTCCATAGCTTGTGCTGACAGTATGACACACACACACACACACAACAGTATAGTACCTGTGGATCTGTATAGGACTCCAGTGAGAGTGGCAGCTGCCACTGTGTTGAGGGAGTCATCGACCCCGCGACCTTTGGCCAGAGCTGACTCCAGTGGACTGAACAACAGAGCTGCAGACACACAACAACAACAACAACAGCAACGAAAAAAGCTTCATCTACATGTATGAGGGTCCGGGAATCTAATCAGCATATCTCAAGTGTAGTGGTGAATGGCAAACACAGCTTACACTGTCATAATATATAGGCACATCAATACTCGTACTATGATCCGTCTCTGTGTCACAGCTATTGAAGAGTTTGGGAATACACGTTCATGTTTTCAACTTTAGCACTCTGCTGTATGCTATATAAATAGTTTGGTCTGTATTTCAAGAGGCAGTTCTGTTTGGTTGTGGGTTCTACCAACACATTCAACTCAGTCATAGTACAGAGATGGTAGAGAGAAAGATAGCTGACCGAGGACAGCGAGGTTGTTGGCCATGAACGGTCCTCTCCGTGTCAACCCATTGAAAATGGCCGTGGTCCTGAGACGAGGACTGAGCCCCGCCCCTCTCTGTATCCCCTCCCCCACCCCCCACACCCCTCCGATTGTCAGACCTGTACACACACGTAAACACACGGTGTATAATTCACCCTTCAACTATTGCATATCCTTATCATTGAATAAGACAACACTCTTTTCACATTCCACTTGCCTGGCCATTAAATTTTCAGCCTGAAATTGTCTATTGAGAAAATTCTGTGTATATACATGTATTGTTGTTTCAATGGGCACTCTATACCACCACACGTCATGCAGTGCTGAGCTATGGGTCAATGGGTTCACCTAGATAATAAACAGTATTCACGGCATTGGACTTTACAGTGAAAACCTAATAAAAAGGTGGTATATTACTTAGGAAGTTGGTCTCTTTACAGAGCTCAAAATCAATCTTCACAGACAGATTTCACTGCACATATAAGACCGTGAGCTGAAACTGAGTACACACAAATAGCTATAGTCAGGGGGTGGGGGGTGGGTGCTACCTCACTCACCTGTCATGTAGGAGCCTCCTGTTCTGTCAAACATCTTCTCGTTCCAGCTCTTTCTCCTGGTCTCCACCGGGAACAGAAACTCCGGTCCCTGGACATGGGGAACAGGAAAAAAAACTCAACAACCTCCCAAGTATGTACCATAGACAATAGATTTACACTGTGTCTCGTGTGTCTACTACCTGAGGTAGGTAGGCCGGGTCCATAGCGTAGGGAGATATCCTCATACCGGCTGGTGGTCTAACTGTAGACGAAAAACGGAACGGGCCTTGGTAAACACGTACATCAGACGACGCAACTACAGTTATTCGTCGCAGAAGTATTCTCACTGGGTATAGGCGGCGCATCTTGTTGGAGAGAGTCTCCAGAGCTGTACTCTCTGTCTCCCCAGCGGTCCCTAACGTCCATTGCTCCGCTTATTTCCCACACGACGTCTCTGTGCGGCGTCTGCTGAAGAATAATTCACGAGGACCAGGGTCAAAAGGTCACGCACGTGGTGCGCATGCCCATAATAGAAGGGCGGCGGCGTTGTTGAGACGCGGCCTTTGCGCTTCGGCGAAGAAAGATAAAGTGACCGCCCCATTCTTCTCTGGTTCTGGTATAAATGGCGACCTCTGGAAAGACCCAGGTAGAGTATAGGTCGTCATGTATAGCCGGCGTGGTCTTGCTCCTCAAGAAACCAGTGTATGTGCAGTAATAGCATGTTTACTACAGTTTTTCCACTTTTTTGTGTCAGTCTATGGTGTCAGTATATATGGTAGATCATTGTATGTGGTGCCGAGAGACGTTAGAGTGTCTGGACTGTACTGCAGGGTGCTGTTAGAGCAACCAACGTGACGTTCAAGGCAGGTCATGTGACCAGGAAGAAGAGAGGAGAGGTGATTGGTCAGAGAGGAGGTTTCCGTGGCTGCTGTGTCTGGTTCACGGGTGAGAGAGGGAGGGAGGAGGGAGGGAGGAGGGAAGACAGGGATGTTAAAGTTATCTGATGGTCAAAGCACTGACTGTTTATTTTTCCCTGCTTTGGTCTAGCGAGATACACTGTTTTCTGGGCTGAAAAATTTCTAGTGAGAGGGAGGGAGGGAGAAGGGAGGGAGAATAAAATGGAGGAACCTTGAGGATGTGACAGTTAGACTAAGCAAATGGAGTGGTGTTAGGATAAGCAAGGTAGTATGATGGTCTGTTTATTCTAGTGGAGGTAGAGAGGAGAGCCGTGCCATTCAGCTGAATGGTGGAGACATGTGTCTAAGTGACTAGATCTCAATTCATCTGTGACTAACACTAGTGTTTGATGGAGCCTTTTTAGTTGTTAGTCAGTGTTAAAGTGTACTAATAAACTCTTCAAAATGTGAGCATCTTTCTTGTAAACCAGGGTTTTTGTGATGATAGTATACTGTTGTAGAATGAGCAAAAGCATCTCATTCTCTGCAAAATTGATGTGTGGAGAGTGCACGCTAAGCTCGTGCACTGATAGTAAAAGAGGTGCCTTAATTTAGCAGAGAGTAGCTTTGCCGAAGACAATTATACGCTTCTAAAACTTTTTTGTGTTTCCAATCTTTGTGAATACTTGTATGTTGTTATGTTATGTTGTGTTGTTGTGTGTCCATGTAGGTCTGTCAGGAGCCGGGAAGACAACGCTGTCATTTGCACTGGAGGACTACCTGTGTGCTCGCGGGATACCTTCTTATGGTCTGGATGGAGACAACATCCGTACCGGTGAGAGGATGGGAGGGGAATAGACACACATGAGAGGGTGGGAGGGGAGGGGAGGGAAGCTGATATATACACATGAGAGGGTGGGAGGGGGGGGAGGGGACTCTGTACTGGTGCTATATATAGGCCGGGAGGGAGGAGGGCAGGAAGGAGAGGGAGGTAGAGAAATATCTGTACTGGTGAGAGGGAGAAAGAGCAGAGGAAAGAAGAAGTGGGAGAGGGGTACAGTAGGAGAAGTGATGTGGGAAGACAGCTAGAGGAATGGTGTATCAAGGGATGTGTAACTGAGGATGTGTGTGAGTGCAGCTTAGTGATTTCCTGGGGTAATAGAATGTAGTGGCGGGGTAATGGAATGTGGTGACTGTGATTGTCTTACCCTGACATTCCTACATCCACTGCCCACTGCTAGACATAATTCCAGTTGAATGGTAGGCCAGTGCATATTATTGTAAAGCTCCGTTGGTTGGCAGTCATCAGCTCTATCCTTACATTCCTAACACCTGATGCCCACGTTGTGCCACATTTTACCAATGTTAGTGAGTTGATGACCTTTTGCTACATGGATTAGCTAATACAACATTACAGCCTGAAACAACTGTGTGTCTATACTACACCTGTGAAAACATGCTTCCCACTTTATCATGGCTCACTGATAAGAAGAAAGTAATCTAGTCGCACCGTACAAAGGATGACAACCCTATCACAACTCACTATTCCATCTCTAATGGTGTACACACCTCCACTGGCTGTCTCTCTGTCTCCCTGCCGGCAGGTCTGAACAAGAACCTCAGTTTCAGCCCAGAGGACCGAGAGGAGAACATCAGACGAATATCAGAGGTCGCCAAACTCTTTGCAGATGCCGGGATCGTCGTCCTCTCTTCCTTCATCTCCCCCTATCGCAGGGTACGTATGTATGTGTGGCTAGTTTTACTTTTGTACCTAAAGTTAGTTAAGTATAGTGCGCCTCTGTGGTCATCCACGGAAATAGAGTGTGGAGTAATGAAATAATTATGCTTCTACTCACAGTGTACTGTCTTAGAGTCTGTGTGCTTGTGTTGCTGGCCTAATTGTTCATCCGGAAGCATACATTCTTCTGCTAATTCACACTGTTTTCTTGTTATGCTGTCGTCCAATGATAGTTTGTTAATAAGTACAGAATTCTTAGTGTTTAGTGGATTTGATAGAATATAGCCTCGAATCTGAAGCCTTTTCTTTTTTACTCTACTATTATAGACATGGTGTTGGTTGTTGTTGTTGTTGTGTAGGACAGGGAGAAGGCCAGGGAGCTACACCAGGGCAGCAACCTGCCGTTCTTTGAGGTGTTTGTCGACACACCACTGGAGGTGTGTGAGGAGAGGGACGCGAAGGGTCTCTACAAGAAGGCCAGGGCTGGCATCATCAGGGGTAAGCAACAAACATGTAGAAAAAACCACGTGATGCCAAGAGAAAAAGATGGGGAGCTCTGGACAGCTGTTTCGGGCTTGTTGGCCCTCATCAGCAGAGCATACCACAACTTCTCTCTCTGGCATCACAAGTGTATAAAGGCTGACATGAGCGCAGCGCTTGTGGTTCTGAACTAATGAGATTCATCCCCACAAGGCTTTGCCACATGTACGGTTTTAGCTAAACCACAAGAAGTACATAGGGCGTTACCTTCCATTTCACCTCCTTGCTTTCCTCTGTGAAAAAATACAATATGTTGGTTAAGAATGTATGACAATGGACTGTGTACCAGTGTAAATGTAGTGTGTAGCAGTAAAACCCTGCTTTGTAGTGTAAATTAAAATGTAAGTTGGGAAAAATGTATGAAGTTGTTCGAGAGTTCGTACCTATCCCTCCCTCCCTCTCTTCCCTCCCTCTCTCTCTACAATGCAGGATTCACAGGTATAGACAGTGCCTACGAGGCTCCCCTGAACCCTGACCTCGTCCTGAAGGCGGGAGAGAGCAGTGTCCAGGAATGCGTGGAGAAAGTCGTGACCTTGCTGGCAGATAAGGTGGCAATACTCTGACGTTTATGCTGGTTAATTGGTGCGGTGAACCTAGTGTTTAGGACAGCAACATTAGAGCAAAGTCTATAGAGCTGTTTGTGAGTTAATCTCACTGGATTTTAAAAACATTATGGTATGTACATATGACGGCACCATCATTGGGTATTGACAGATTGACAGAGTATAGGCTCAGACACTCTGTAGTTGTGTCAATTTTGATTATTGGGTTCAATGGGGACCGTTTTTCTCTCCCCTATAATTATCCAGGGAATAATCTCGGCAGTAGGTGACAGTGGTGTTCTGGACCTGTTTGTCCCTCCCGACCAGCTGGCCGCAGTTAGGGAGGAGGCGAGCGGACTCCCGCAGCTCTCTCTCACAAAACTGGACACCCAGTGGCTCCAGGTGCTCAGTGAGGGGTGGGCCTCTCCTCTGACGGGGTTCATGAGGGAGAAGGAGCTGCTGCAGTGTCTGCACTTTGCCACGCTGCTGGATGACGGAGTGGTGAATCAGAGTGTGCCCATCGTCCTCCCGCTCTCCACCGAGGACAAACTGAGACTGGAGGGGGAGAACTCCATCGCACTCACCTACCTCGGGAAGTTAGTCTGGTTTTTCGTGTGTCTTATAGAGGCTTGCATATTATACTTACCTGGGAAGTCAAGTCAGTCTCTCAGTTTACCATTGAGGCTTGCAGATATTATATGAGAAAGTTAGTCTAGTCTTCTCTGGTGTTCCGTTTGTCTTGACCATTTGTATTAGCACACATGTATACATATCCTGGGAGATAGTCGACCCTCACTGTACCATTGAGACTATAACTACAGTATAGAGAGTTGCCTTGACCTTTGTTAATCATTGAGCTTTTGGTTTGCGAAACCATTGAGGTTCCTCAAACCCTTCTAGGAATCTCTGTGTGCTGTATATACAACGTTTGCGAGAAACAGGAGAGCACGTTTAAGAAAGTCAAACGAGGTGTGTCCTGTCCATGAGATTGTATACATACCATGTTGTAATAATGAGGTTGGCTGTTATCAAGGTGTGTCTTGTGTAGGACACTGGCGGTGCTGAGAAACCCAGAGTTCTATCCTCATCGTAAGGAGGAGAGGTGCTCTCGACAGTGGGGACTCTACAATACTGGACACCCTCACCAGAAGGTCTGTCAGTGGTCCGGCATCTTCACAGGAGTTAAAGCTGATTACTGTAACTGCGACCTGATGCTCTTTCTGAACGCAAAATGCAACGTGTCGTGCTGTGTACACTCCATCAAAACCACCGCATAGAGTTGTGCTACAGACTGAGTCAGTATGAATTAATTTGTGTAGCAATTTGGTGGGGAATTAGCCATGTGTATAGTTTGATAGTGTTATAGAGACCGAACCTTCTTAAACTAGCCTCAACCTTGGACCTTTCTGGATCCCACCACTGATTGACTATATATGGACACGTGGATACATCTGTACTGTACATGTATTGTACGTCCCCCCAGTTGGTGGAGGAGTCAGGGGACTGGCTGGTCGGAGGAGATATTGAGGCTCTGGAGAGGATCAGGTGGAACGACGGGTTGGACCCCTACCGTCTCACTCCTAACGAACTCAGGTCAGTCACTGGCTGCACTGTGTGGTGGAAACGATATGATATACTGTGTTCTACAAACAATAGAACAGTATAACTATATATAATATGTATGAAATTGAGCTGCCCCCCCCCGCTTGCTTGCCAAAATGCATACACTATGACAGTATGTAATACTGTTCCTAGGCTCAGTGGTGATTCCATGATATTTGAACTCTTGATGTCTATAGGGCGGAGTTTCGTCGCCGTGGTGCTGATGCAGTGTTTGCGTTCCAGTTGAGAAACCCCATCCACAATGGCCACGCCCTCCTTATGAAGGTCAGCTATCGTTTTACGTACTGCCCAGGAACAAACACGAACAGGGCAGGAAATCTTAGTCCTGTGAACAAAGTATGGTTTTGAGTAAATGAGCTCATAACTGCTATAGCAAAGATGCATGGATCTTCAGTTATTAACTTGTACCAGAGATGCGTGTGTAGTACATGATTAGTATATTGAGGTAATGGTTAGTGTGTTTGTGTGTGTGTATGGTGTGAAAGAGCCTCTATAAACTGGTGTCTATGTATGTGTGTGTATGTATGTGTGTGTGTAGGACACGAGGGACATGATTCTAAGTCGAGGCTTCAGGAACCCAGTTCTCCTCCTACACCCTCTGGGAGGGTGGACCAAGGCTGACGACGTCCCTCTCAAGGTCTCATAGCTGTCTCTGTGTATGCATGTGTTGTGTAACTCTGCATAATAATCCTCTTGTAACAACTGTATGTTGTAAAAGACTAGGTGTATGCTGTATAACTTGGCACCCACACCTGCAAAACATCTTTGCTTTTGAGCAAGATATTTGTTGCAACGTGGTACTCTATTGTGTGGTCACTGTGTCAAAAGGATACTATTGAGAGGAAGTACGCACAATCAGAGTGAGCGTGAGAGTGTGTGTGAATGTTTCTCCTCAGGTCCGTATCAGGCAGCACCATGCAGTATTGGACGAGGGAGTCCTGGACAAGGAGACCACTGTCCTCGCTATATTCCCATCTCCCATGATGTACGCTGGACCCACTGAGGTACAATGGTAACTTCCTCCCTCTATAATACTACAGTGGCATTCACATTGGGTGTGTGTATCTTAGAAAGCAGACTTATGCATAGATGCAGAGCCCACTTTGAACTGAGTAATATTATGCCTTAGTGTATACGTAGCTTTTGCTACATTTGCTAACAAGAGATGTGTGTCTACAATCGCTAACAAGAGAGTGTGTGGGTGTACAATCACACAGGTCCAGTGGCACTGCAAGGCAAGGATGAATGCTGGAGCCAATTTCTACATTATGGGGAGAGACCCTGCTGGAATGCCTCATCCTGATACCAAGACTGACCTCTATGACCCGACACACGGCAAGAAGGTGGGGGGCTGGTGTCTGTTGTGTTTGCTTTGGCTTTTGTATACACACTACCTATTCTAGCATCCTGTGCAGGGCAGACAGCAAGCAAACCGTGTCAGCTATGCCTTTGTCCCAGTTCAGATTGTGTTTTATTGTCTTGAGCAACTATCTAGTTATGCAAGACAAAACCTCACTGGAATTAACACGGAGCCATTTCATGCTGTTTCGAAAATATGTGGCAGGAAACCTGGTTGGAGCTAGATATCAGACATCCCGCCTCCCCACTGTTGTCCTTGGCAATGTTGCAACACTGGGCCAGTTGGTATATAGCAGGTGTGTGGGTTTGAATAGTGCCAGGTTCTCTCCCTCTCTCATGTAGTGAGCTGAGGAGCCAGACTGTGTGTAATCTTGTTGGCCCATGTGCATGAATTGGGAAGCAGAACCTTGTTGTCCTAACTGATAGTACATAGTAACCATCCCACTAGTATACTATATCTGCCAAAGTGTTCAGTATACCTGAGTATCATTGTGTTTCTGTCTGCACACTGCCACAGGTACTGATGATGGCCCCAGGTCTGACAAGACTGGAGGTGGTACCATTCAAAGTGGCCGCCTACAACAAGAAACTGGGACAGATGGACTTCTACGACCCTTCACAGCACGAGGACTTTGAGTTTATATCAGGTCTGTGTCTTTGGATACCACACACTCAAAGAAAGAAGCTGCTACTCTCACTCTCCCCCACTCTCTGTTTCAGGTACCAAGATGAGGAGTCTGGCTAGAGAAGGCAAGACTCCTCCCGATGGGTTCATGGCTTCCCAGGTTAGCCTCCCCTCATCATGTCTCCAACTGAACAGTGTAGCTCTATTCAACACACATCCCGCTTTGATTTGAGACATCTCTGATGGGGAGATTTTTAGGGAAATCCCGTGTCTTTCCCCTTTACTAAGCCCTGAGAGACAGCTTTGCATCTTGAGCATGTCTTGATGTTGGGAGGACATCCTCTTTAGCAGGCAGTTAAATAATGTGCAAATGTTGCCAAATCAAGCTGGTAGTATTTTGCTCTCAACAAGAATGCGCTGGATAGTGTGTACATTATCTCTCTCTCTCTCTCTCTCTTAGGGCCTGGCAGGTACTTTCTGAATTCTACCAAAAAGTCGGAAAAGAAGCTGAGATTTAAGACACAGATGAACCGTGACATACCAATAATAATTTATTATGCAACTCATATTGGTGAGAATGCAAGCAAGTTTTGTAAAGTGCGATATTTGAGCCACTGCGCTGACTTGGGTGACGTTTGTAGTATTATGGCAGAGCTGTCAGTTACAAATGTAAGTAATGGGAATGTGGCACACTTCAGAGAAACTAGTTACTAATGAAAGCAGTGTTGGTTCTGCCCATTTTCAAGTGTAAGTGGTCTATGTCTGTGGTATATATAATACCAGTACATACATATTACCCAAGCTGAAAGGGTGAATTACCCGTTTCACCTGAACTTAGCTACTCACTCACACTATAATAATTATGTAGCTAGGGTCTGGTAGCTGGGGGCTACACCTCTCTCTACACTGCCAGACCCACCAGTAACAGAAGAAACAGCATTAGTCCAACACCTACACCTACACCAACTGCTACTTTTGAGTCTGCACTCCCTTTAGCAGCCCCGTCCACACCTGCACCATTGATAGCAATAGTCTTTCACTTAATGCTGAGGAGTGGAACCAACCTGGTGCTGTAGGTGTTACAGTAGGGGTGGGATACAGTGATGGTATAAGTCATCTCATCAATGATGGTGTTGGATGTGGTCTCAACCAACTGTACTGTGATTTCAGTGCCAGAGCTCACTATATCCCCCAGGTCATATTCCACAGTTGCATTAAAGGACACCTTCACCAGTGTAGTGGGAGTGGCTATGATTATCCTGTAGTTTTCACGATCACCAACACAGTCTCTGCTCTCAATGACTAGTGTCCTGGACCTCAGGTACACACTAGTCAACACTCCTTCAACTGCAGAGTAGATGTGGAGAGAGTGGCACACACACACACACCACAAGACAAGAACACAGTCTTACCGAGGTAGTGGGTGACAGTGGTTTTGTTACAGACAGCACTAGAGAATGTCACAGCAATTTCCACTGGTCCAGTCTCAGAGTAGTCTAATGTCAGTAGATGAGAGTCTTCAGAACTACCTCTCTCATAGTGCCTGGCTCCACTGCTGTGGACCCCACGCCAACTGATGGTTGTGTTCACCGGTTCTATGACGTGGTTGCTCTGGAAAGGATAAAAAAATTATATATGTGTCTGTGTATACTCCAACATTACTAACCTTCCAGGTGAGATTGATGTGACCACATTCCTCTTCAACAGCTGTTACACTCTCTGGAAATGGCAAACCTGTAAAAGAAGACACTGTCATTAGCCAACAAATTTTAGATGCTTACGGCAATCAGTGGCAATGTCTCCATTGTAGACAAAACTATCATTGACACGAGTCACACCATGGACAGTGAAGTTGAAGTCATTCACATTGCCATCCCCGAGATCAATACTGCAGTTTCTTTCACTAGCATCACTGGTGACCTTACAAAATTCCATCCTCTCTTCACTGACAGCAGTGACCACATAATAGTCCACACATTCTCCACCATACACTGGAGACTGGAAACTGACCACAGCTGATGGTGGGTCCCACACCACTGACAGACTAGTGGGAGGGGAGGCTGGACCTGTACAGATAATACGATATTCTTTAATCGACATGGATAAGCAACTATACCAGTGACACATATATGGATATCTTTATGGCTATCACTGCCAGTCGTTCGACAAATTAGAATACTTCCATTCCATGCTTGTAAGTCCCTTATAAACAGCTGAACTGTCATATTGAAGAGCGTACTGCCATCCACCTTAACTTCAGATAGTAACACTCTCAGTCCCTGTTTCAACACTTCCTGTCTTGTTGAAAACCCAGCAATGTGTAAGAATGGATCGGAAAGGTTCTCGTTGTCAAGTTCAATGCCACTGACACCGTCTGCTGTGCAGGTGTAGCTCTCAGAGGGGCAAATACAATTCCCTGCAGGCTCTACTGTCACTTCTTCGTTTGCTGTGTACATAACAGTCAATATATAGCTAATGCCGTGTTGAATCTAGCTACTGTAGCACTAACCAGTCGTTATGCACTGAAATACAAGAAATAGCCGCAGTATGAGAGAGGAGTTCCATAACTGTGGCGTGGTGAGAGTGAGTATTCAAGTATAGTTTGTTTTTAAACAGTTTTTCTATAGCCTTCAGTATATTTGTTTGACTCACCTGATTTCTCTTTTGTTTGTGTTCATGTGATGACGATCATAGTCATACCTGCTACGAGCAAACATAGCTATCTATATACGACACCGGCGGTGGAGGCGGCCGTACGTATGGCTGCACACAAAGTCGAATAACAACATTAATTAACACGAAAACACGGCCCGGGGCATGCGCGCGCGTGCTCGACGGGCTCGCGAGGTATATAGGCTGGCACGCTTCCCTCGGCGCCGCCCCCCCCCCCCCCCCCCCCCCCGGATCGCGGAATACGTGCGGGAATTTCAGACGCGCGCGCGGTCACACTCGCTCCGATCGACTCATTACCAACCATGAGTAAGAGACATCTTCATGGAAATGTGAGATTGCGATAATTACCGTTTGATGGTCCTCATTCACCTTTTCTGTCTTTAGTGGCATTACTTTATTGTAGCTATGATGGTGCTCTTGGAAGCTGGTGAGCTAGTTGCAATAATCTTGTGTGGAATTTTATCTCTGACTCTACTCATCAGCAATTATTACAGGGGAAATTACAGTGGAGCCCGACAGTTGTATATGTCCTACTGAGTACTACACTTGCAGAGCAGATCTTGTTACTGGCATGGAAATAGACAGCAGCGGGCTAACCGATCCGTTCTTTTACATCGTTGGTTTTTCGAGGAGACTAAACATTGTGAAAGAGGGACTGAGAGTTGTGTTCTCTGAAGGGAGAGTGAATGGCAGTCTCTCTAATCTGACAGCTCAGTTGTTTATTATCGACCAACAAACTTGGAATGGAAGTAATTTCAGTTGTCGAGCAGCTGGTAGAGAAAATAAAACATTTTTTGTGTTTGTCACTGGTGAGATTTTTCTACCAATCATATCTTTTTTACACTTATATACCTTTAAATTAAACATAATCAGGTCCAGCCTCCCCTCCCACTAGTCTGTCAGTGGTGTGGGACCCACCATCAGCTGTGGTCAGTTTCCAGTCTCCAGTGTATGGTGGAGAATGTGTGGACTATTATGTGGTCACTGCCGTCAGTGAAGAGAGGAATGTATTGTGTAATGCCACCAGCAATGGTCATGGACACAGTTGCAGCGTTTCTCTTGGCAGCAACGCAAACGATTACAACTTCACAGTCTATGGAGTGACTCGTGTCAATGATAGTTACATCTACAATGGAAGTGCTACTGATTGTGGTGAGTTTAAATCGGCTATGAAACTCAAATTACAATCTTTTTTTATTAGGCTTGCCGTTTCCTGAGAATATAAGAGCTATTGAAGTAGAATGCAGGATTATCAAAATCTTCTGGGAGGTTAGAATTTGTGTGGTTTTACCCGAATAATTTAGTTAATTAATGTTCAGAACAACAGGCAAAGTACTTTGGAACCAGTGAACACAACCATCAGTTGGCGTGGGGTCCACAGCAGTGGAGCCAGGCACTATGAGAGAGGTAGTTCTGAAGACTCTCATCTACTGACATTAGACTACTCTGAGACTGGACCAGTGGAAATTGCTGTGACATTCTCTAGTGCTGTCTGTAACAAAACCACTGTCACCCACTACCTCGGTAAGACTGTGTTCTTGTCTTGTGGTGTGTGTGTGTGTGCCACTCTCTCCACATCTACTCTGCAGTTGAAGGAGTGTTGACTAGTGTGCACCTGAGGTCCAGGACACTAGTCATTGAGAGCAGAGACTGTGTTGCTAGACCTGAGAACTACAGGATAAGAGTTTGCTTTAAGGCACATTTAGTTTCAATCTATCTTTAGGTGGGTGTATAGTATGTTTACACATGCATGGAGATAAAGGTTTGGACACTAATTCAGTATGCATACTATTTTCCTTCATACACTTACACACACAGTGTTGTTCGTGAGTCTCGACCTCCAGCAGTGGTGTATGAGACAGTGAGTGATGTGGTGACACCCACTGGTCCAGACACCAGTGAGAATGTGGCTTATGGAGTCTCTCACTCTCTACCCACCACCACACCCACACCACACAACACAACCCTGCTTATGGAGTGGCCAAGAAGAAGAGATTGCCAGGAATAATACATTGAAACCATCGCCCTAGTGCTATAGCTGCCCCATGAGTGTTATAATGATAGCTTTGTAAAGCCTCAATTGTTGTTGTCAACAAAACATATATTGTCCATTATCAGTGTGAACTAAATTTCATGTACACCCTATTTTTTTAATAATGTGTGTGTATAGTCACGCGTAGTAATGGTGGAAAATTATAACTTAATATCTTTGTTGCGTGAAACAGTGGCAGGTGTTTTGATTGTCCTCATAAACAAGAGGTATCCCTCTCTTCCCCTTCCTATGACAGTGACCATGACATTGAGTCAGTAGAACACCAAGTAGCAGTCCAGCAGTGAAGCTACACACTACACACACTACTCCTGTTGTGGCCACTGCTTCTGCTGTACTCAGAGGCTTAGGGGTTAAGCAAAAGCATTAATAGACTGTCAGCAGCATGCATGCAGGAACTTTGTTTGTGTAGTTGTAGCTACTAAAACATTTACATTCCATGACAGTCGTTTCCTCAAGGCACAAAGAATGCAAAACACGCGACCCCTTGCATGCTCGCATGCGGCACGCGGCCGCGGGGTATATATCTCTCTAGCTAAAGGTGTGGCTTTTGTGAGCGCACGTCGCGACGAAGGCCGTGATGGAACCCCAGGTATCTAGCGAAGTAGCTAGTTTATCAGATATGCTTGAGGTGCTAACAGATCTTTTGTCCTTAGGCTCTCGTCAAACTTTGGATTTTCGTTTTTGCTTACTGTGGTTTGCATGTTGGAGGTGAGAGCACATGCACAAACTGCCACAACTGTAGTATATATATCATCCCCTTTGTGCATGTCAGAGGTATGGATAAACTGTGTTTGTAAAAGTTAAAGCAGGGCTTATGATGTCACATTCTGTTTTTTTAACATGCCAGGAGTGGGACAATCACACATAGATAATCACAGAGGCTAATGGGTTTTTCCATCATGCCACTGCTGCACACTTTCAGCATGATGACATGCAGCAGAGCCTTAGAAGGACAGGAGGGGAGCAAATAAGGCTCCCAGCTTTGTATCATGTATTTTTTTACTTTTTTAGTCACGATAGAGGCAATTATTTTACCTTCCAATAGTCTTGTTTGCTAGATACATCCTTTTTACTACCCTCACTGTTTAGTTGTCTTGTTACTAGACACCCTGACCCTCCTTCTTGTCTGGCATTTATAGAAGGTTTTGCTGCGGGAGTTTGTGTGTTTACTCAGTAAAGAACTCTGCAGGTGTACAGCACACATGTAATCTGTAGGTTTCATCAGTGCGAGTGTTGTTACCACACTGAGGAAAACTGAACTAGGACTTTTCCAACTTCACGGGGCATAAAAATGCATGGATACCTAGAGAGAAATTACTTTATCTTCATTCAGGTACAGATGGAATAGTCCTCTCTTCATCAGTGGAGTCTGAGAATGGACATGTAACAGTGTGTCCTGATACCACCATCACATTCACCTGCTCAGACACTCTAGTCTTGGGTATGGTATGGTACGCTCTACCTCTTCTCAATGAAGACAACTCTCCTGCTCTGGGATCAGACACTGATATTGGAGATCCTCATATGGTGGAGGGTGTGTTTGCTATCACTCTAGTGGCCAGGGAACTGATGATGGGTGGCTTTCGTGGCAACTATACCTCAACTCTGGATGTGGTGGTGAATGATAGAATACAGAATGAAACAAATGTCACCTGTTTATACACCATCTTCTATGGCCTCTCTTCTCATTTTTAAACAAGGTTTGTTTTACTGTATTGTCGGGTGCAAGATATTTTGGGGTTATAGTCATTCTATGGTCAAGCTCACAAAATTAACATTTGAATGTGTCCCAGCAGCAGTTCAATTTCTGTACAGTTTTATATTTTGGGCACACAAAATATTAAATTTGCTTCATGAAAAAAAATTATTATGAGAGAAATATTTATATTTTTGAACACACTTGTAATGTTTAACATGACATGCAGGTTCTCCACTTTCTCCTCATGTGGACTTCAACATAGAGAGTCATTCTGTAGAGAACTTCACAACCTGCCTCACCTGGCAGAGACAGAAGTCTGATTTGTACTACCTGATCAACACTAGCTCTGGCATGGAATATAATCAAACCTCCACTGAACTCTGTCTGAGAGCAGAGTATAATACTCCTCTACAAGTCTCAGTAGTGGCTGTGAATTGTGCAGGGGAAAGTGAGCCAATGACTACTGACATCACCATACGTATGGCAATGATTTACTCTAGTGCTAACATAAGATTGATTCCTCTCCCTCAGCTGGCTGTGGTCCTCCCAGTCCACCAGTGAATGGCAGTGTTGGTGAGTGGACCAGTTCCAGAGTAGGAGCACAGGTCACCTACTCCTGTGACACCCACCTGGTTCTGGTGGGAGAGACTGTGGCCACATGCTCTCTCCCTTCTCTAACATGGCTGCCAAGTAGTGATGATGTCACCTGTGCACAACCAGCAGGTATTTTATATTCGTACCATTAATCATTATAATCTTGGCCCACAATATGCAGTATTAACCAGCAAAATTCCAGTGGTGACACCGACCATGCAACCAATGAGTAAGGCTGATGCCCTGAGCGTTACAGTCTTACAGCCTATATATCTCCACAGATGGTGATAAAAGAGGCAGTTCTCTGAGTACAGCAGAAGCAGTGGCCACAACAGGAGTAGTGTGTGTAGTGTGTAGCTTCACTGCTGGACTGCTACTTGGTGTTCTACTGACTCAATGTCATGGTCACTGTCATAGGAAGGGGAAGAGAGGCCAGACTGAGATACCTCCTGTTTATGAGGACATTCCCTTGGAGAAGACACCTCCCATTGAACTCAACACCAATGAAGCTTATGGACACATCTCAAGATGATTGTCATGTCATTACTGACTTCACCTTTCACTACATAAAAGCTCTGCTGTTTACATAACAAGAAATTGTTACTGTAGTTTCCTACAAAAACATTGACATGTAAATTGTTATCCTAGAGTAACATGCATAACTCTCTCACAAAATATACCATAAGTTCATGAGGTCAGGAAAGTGCTGACTAATCATTTTAGGTGTTCGTGTTGCTTGTAGCTCGACAAAAATCGAGGTCATAAGTAGCTATGTTGAATATAAAAGGTATCCTGGTAAGCGATTTACGATTCTATTATCATCTGTGTGTAATTCCTCCTTTATTTAGATGAGGCTGTACACATTGGCTGCAATAGTTTCCTCTGGAGGTAGTAGGAAAGTTTAAGAGCAGATAAACAATATTTTTTTACAAATTTCTACCTCACACTTATTGTCAATGGAGAAAAAGCCTGAGGCTTTGTAGAGATAAAGGCGCCTGTCTTATAACTTGCAGCTATTAGTAATTGTCGAGCAAGACTATACCCAATCATCTATAAGCTAACCATAATACAATAGGCAGCACAAGGCACACTGTAGGTACCGTTATGTCTACGTGTACAACCAGCATGTTGTAAGAGATGCACTTCAGAATCCTGATTGCCATTTTCAGTGGACACAGACTACTGTTCTCCATTCTGTGTATGTACCTTCATGAGACTGTGTTTTAGCCTATATTTCCGAACAGCTCAAACCACACCTCCACTCCCAGTGTATTAATAATTTGGTGTCTACTTCCAGAATTTTGCAATCAGCATGCTGTGGGAAAAGCTTCGTGCCACACCTAGTCTTGCAATGCATAAGTATTAAGTTAAAGTTGTGTGCTTTTGAAGCATGGCTGATAAACAGCTATTGATCTTTATGTAGGTGTCCAAGGTCTGTCCCTGTCTTCCTCTCCATCATCTGAGGATGGCATCATATCAGTCTGTCCTGCTACAACTGTCACCCTCACCTGTACTGCCAGTGGAGTTGGGGGTCTGGGATGGAGAGTTCAGAATAGACTGATTGATGGATTTTTAGCATGTGGTAATGAGTCCAGGATGATAGAAGACGGTCCCTACACTCTGACCCTAGTGTCAGTAGATAATGATGGTGGCAATTGTGTTGCTGACTTAACCTCTACACTGGAGGTTATGGTAGATGACATCGCCAATCGAACTAACATCTCCTGTGCTACATCCAGGAATCAGAAACACCTGGTCATCTATAAAATAAGTTAGCTACCAAAGAACAATTGTTTTTCCTTTGTATAATGGTCTTTATTTGTAGGTGCACCATTTCCTCCATCTAACATGATAGTGAGAACAGAGAATTTCCAACCTGACAGCTTCTCCATCATCATCTCTTGGGAGTCAGGGGAAGATGAAGTGGTTGATGAGTACAGAATACTGACCAACACCACTACACAGTCCATCACCACTACCAATACAACTATAGTTCTAGAGGGAGTGTACAACATTCCTCTGGAAATCAGAGTCTCCGCCATCAACTGTGCAGGCACTAGTGCAGAGGTCACTGAGGAAGTCTTTGTTGGCAAGTTGTCTCACTTAGTGAAGAGATAAACTATTCCATTGGCTCTCTC